>VSMD01121734.1:0-216999 GCA_008750895.1 Mirza zaza
TGTTGGTCAAGGCTTAACCTTTCACATGACAAGGATGGAGGAAGACAAGACAAAGAAAAGAGAAGCAAGAGTAGCAGCCAGGAGGAAGCTGGGACACACCAGGAAGTGTGTCTTAGTCCATTTCCATGGGCTTCAGTTAGATGTCCCAGAATGAAAGGACACGGTCACTACTGTCCTTGTAAGACAAAATGGCATCTGCCCCAAGAAACCTGCAGCTCATCTCTAGCTCGAGTTTTCATAAGGATGAAATTCTTCCAAGACAATTTGATTCTGGAGAGCCGAGTATCCGATTACCACGTTGGACACCAGTTCCAGTAGGTAATAGATCTTGATTTCCCGTTTTCTAAAATGATTGACCTTGGGTGGGGGGAGAGGTGGTTTTGTTTTGTCTTTTCAGCCTGGAAGTTGGGGAAACTCAAGATTATTTAATCAGGGAAACTTGGTCACTGATTTAGTTGTAATATATAAGCTGTTAACCACAAACACAAGAAGCTACTATTTCAAGGAAAATGATAATACCCACCTCCAAGGAAGCCTTTCTCTCATTTTAAAAAAATGTCTAACTCGGGTAAAAACAACATTAGTATAAAAGAGTAATATCATTTTTTATTAGGGCTGTTTAAAACAGTAGAGTAGTCTAGATACAAATGATCACTTTGAAAATAAGACACTCTCCCATCTTGATTTAAAATTTGCCAAGAAAGTCATTTTTATAAAATGATCTATGGTGCCATTCTACAAGAATATAAAAAAAAATTGTAAAATATTTAGAGCGCAATAAAAATGCAATGTTTTCATTGCCTTTCTCATACTAATTTCTACATTTATTTTTATATCAACAAAAATTCAATACGTTTTGCAACATGAAATCTTTCACAAAGGGTAGGAGAAGCTAGTAAACCATGAAGAGGGTTTTCAGATGGTTTTGTTTGCTCTCCCTGAAATTTAAAAAGGGCTTGATACATGCCTGGTATCAGAATCAAAGATCACTAAGCAAGAACAGAGATTCCTGATTATGTTTTAAGCCCATGTTACCTTTGATAAACAGAAAAAAAATTATATGTTTTTCTTTTAAATCTTATTGAATTTTCAGGATAATTGGCTATTATTATGACTAGATAGGAATCAAAGCAAAGGGACAAAGCACTGTATTTTCAAACTCTATCTCCAAGATGTCCATCACTGGAAGGGGCATGAAACTGGACCCGCCCTCCAGACCCCTCCACCCGCACAAGTCATTGCTCAAGATCCCAGACTCATGCATATTCATTGGTTCTTCATGTCATAATGCCCTCAGCAATTTGGGGGAAAATCAAAACAGGTAAAAAATGACTGAGACTTGACAGCTGCAAAAGGTCACCAAATTGAATTCCTAAAGGGTTCTCTCCAGTCCGTCATAATAAGCAGAGAGAGGAACGTACTCATGCTCACACTTTGTTGGGAGTATCCTCCAATCCTTTCTATCATCTGGTTTCATGAAGGAGTCAGACTCCTTTGACCATGTTAGACTCCATACACATCAGAACATACGTTAATCAGCTGTAAAACATGCATTTTCAAGACCTCTTATCAGAATGAAACCTGAAAAGTTGTTAAAAAAAAAAAGCAAAAGAGGTTAGATAAAAGAAGACAGAGACAAAAATAAAAGAGAAAGATGCAGACACTTAAAAATCAGACTCATTCACTGGAGGTTGCGAGCTCCATTCCTGCCCCAAAACATCTCAGGGATGAGACTTTCGG
Organism: Mirza zaza; assembly: GCA_008750895.1. Classification (NCBI taxonomy): domain Eukaryota; kingdom Metazoa; phylum Chordata; class Mammalia; order Primates; family Cheirogaleidae; genus Mirza; species Mirza zaza. The sequence goes on from VSMD01121734.1 coordinate 1,741, forward strand.
ATACCCAGAAGGGCGGGAATTCAGATTTGGGTTTAATTTAGACAAATATATTTACATATTTTTTTATACCCGAGTCTTCTTAAACAATGGATAGCATTACATGGATTTGTTTAAAAAAGATAATCATTTAAGGATCTAGTGGGAACATGAAGGAGGACATTTGAAATAGTGAAGAATACAAAGGGAAAGGACCCATGACCCAGAGGGAAACTGAGGCACCTGTGCCAACATGGCTTCTTACAGTGGGGACACTGGGACCAGAGAGGTTGAAGCTCTCAGATTCCTGGAGAAAAGCAAGTGTATAGAGAGGTCACTTTTCTGCTACGGAGCCAAACTTCACAGCAGACAGGGTAGCAAAAATCTTAGGACCCAAGATGAACGAGGGAGGCCGGTTGTGAAGTGACTTCCAGTGATCCTCTTTAACCAGCATTCGTGTCCCTGTGTCACCTTCTCTGCCTAAGTGCAGGCTGGACCTAGGGACTCACTTCTAACAAAGAGAACGTAATGGGAGCTCGGGGCCATCACCCTGGGATTAGGTTGTAAAAGACTGTGCTTCCCTGTCTTGCTTACACTCGTTCTCTCTGGCAACTGGTCGCTTTGATAAAGCCACAAGGTGTGAGCTGTCCTGCAGAGAGGCCTATGGAGCAGGCAACAGAAGGACGCCTCCCGCCCGCAGCCAAGAAGGGATGAAGACCTCAGTTGAACAGCCCACAAGGCGTTGAATCCCACCCACAACCGCTGAGTGAACTTGGAAGCAGATCAGCAGATCCTGTCCCGGTTTAACTTTGGGATGACTGTGCCCCCAACCCGACGCCTTGATGGCAGTGCCAACAGAGACTCTGAGACGGGGACCCAGCCAAGCTGCTACCAGGTTCCTGAGCCATCGAAACTTGAGATGGTAAGTGTGTGTTATTTGTAGCTACTAAGTTTGGGGGCAGTTTGCTGCACAGTAACAGAGACCTAAGAAAGGTTTCCCAGGTCCCGTGGCTCAGCCACACATCACCTTCCCAACTTTTCCTTTATATGTTGATAGCTGAAAAATGTGCCCATCCTCCCCCATCTCTACTTCCTAATCCCAGAGCCTGTGAATATGTTACCTTTCATGGCAAAAGGGACTTTGCAGGTGTGATTAAGGATCCTCAGATGGGACAATCTTCCTGGATTGTCCAAGTGGACAAGGGCACCACAGGGTCATTATAAGAGGGAGGCAGGAGGGTTGACTCCAGAGAAGGAGCCGTGACTGATGAGGGAAGCAGGGGTGGAAGTAACCCACTTTGGAGATGGAGGTGGAGGTGCCGCGGCAGAAAGAATGTTGGCAGCCTCTAGAAGCTGAAGAAGCCAAGAAACTGACTCTCCCTGGAGCCTCCAGGAAGAACAAAGCCCTGCCGATACCTTAATCTTAACCTATAAGACCCATTTTGGACTTCTGACCTCTGGAATTGCAACATAATAAATTTATGTTGTTTTAAGCTAAATATGTGGTAATTTGTTACAGTTGCAATAGAAAACTTATACCTCTGTATATACTTTGTTCTATGATTCTCATTAAATCAACTCACTTTTTACATACAGGTATGTTAAAAAGGACTTACGAGTTTGGAGCGCTCAGTGTATCCACTCCTCCCCAGTAGGTTACAAAAGAAAACACAAAACTAAGGAAATGCAAAGACTCGCATATGTACGCCTAAGATCATCCTGTGTACTGAGGGGTGTGAGGGTCACGCCTCTCAGAACCCAGTCGTTGGGCAGGATGAGGCTTTGTTTGCTCAAGTGCATTTTGGCTGTGAGCGCAACAGAGTTGGAAGCGATCGCTAACTACAAATCCTCCAGCTGAATTTGCTTGTTTAATTAGGCTTTTCAAAGTCAGAGGAAAGACTTCAAGGAGTCCCAATCTGCTGGCTGCATGTAGGACTTTCTCTTGGAGAACACAAGTGTTTTGCCTTCGCCATGAAATTGACCCATGCTAGAAGGTTTTTCACCATGTGTGGGCTCACACGAAGCAGGAATGGTGACACACTTAACACTGATCCACAGATGAGTGAAACAAGCCCAGCAGGGCGGTTAGATTTGCAATAGACCAGCGGTTCTCATTCTGGGGTGATTTTGTCCCCCAGGGGACACTTGGCAACGCCTGGAGATGTTTATGTTGTCATGACTCAAGACTGATGTTGGCATCTAGTAGGCAGACTCCACGGATGCAGCAAAATATCCTACAACATCCTCACCCTTGGCCCCCAGCCCCCACTCCACACACACACACACACACACACACACACACACACACACACACACACGCGCGCGCGCACAGGCAAGCACACAACAAATTATTATTCAGCCTCAAACAGCATTAGTGCTTAGGTTGAGAAACCCTGCACTAGACCATGAACGTGCTGAGTTTCTTAAATTATTAAAAACTCAGGGAAGGACAGGATAAGACAACCAGGTCCTTGCTATTACTGTAGACTGTCTTTAAAGGATTCGATACAAACAGCCCACGCAATTATATTAGGAGCAGGAAAATAGGAGAGGAGGAGGAGAACTGCAGCAGAGGAATCTCAAAGCAATAACGTCTCTGCAGAACTGGGAGCGATTTCATGTTCTACTGGTCTGAAAACCGTTGACATCAAAATCAGAGGGAGAGGGAAGTGTAGGGTTGAAGGGAATGGTACCTTCACGATTCCTCCCTGTCACCATCATAGCACAGGGTCAGAGAGACAGAAAGGGAAAAAAAGTCCCAAACCCATGAAGGCTGACATTTAAAAATAAACATGGAGCAGACGCTCATGTGGAAACTAAGAATGCTCTTCAGTCAGAAAACAGCTCCAAGCGTCCACAGCACCAATCCAAATATGGATGGGACAACAGAGGACACAATATTCTGGGACATTTTCAAGAATTAGCAAATAACAAGTGATCAGAGTGCTGAAAAATAAATGACTTCGACAAACCAGAAGCAAAGCAGTTCCCTCATTTGAATCCAGCTCTGCTTCCGTAGTAACAGAAGATCGCTAGTTAAATGAAGAATCAAACTCGACAAAGAACATGTTTGTGGTGGTGGTTGGCTCCATGCTCTCCAATCACATTTCTTCTTTTTGTACATGCAAAAAAATCCTAAATTTCCCAGTCTCCTGTGCAGTTAGATTGGAGTCATGTGACTAGATTCTAGCCAATGAGCTGTTGTTAATAGTTTAGGAAGTGATGTCTGCCATTACAGGCCTAGTCTGAAATGTCCCTGTATGACTGGGCACACCCCCCCACCTTCTCTGCAGCAATTAGGAATTCCAAGTGTTGGAGACGGTGGCTTCACCCTTTGAGGTGAGCCATCCAAGAAAAAGTCTTACACTTGGCCATGATATGAGTGGTGAAATGTATTATGTTAAGCCACTAAGATTTAAGGTTTATCTATTATAGACACCATTGGCTCTAATATAAGACCTTTGGCATGCAAGCCCTTAACATATTAGTTTCAACTATTTGAGTGTATATTAACAAATTACTACAAATTAATAGCTTAAAAACACCTATTTATTATTCATAGTTCCATGGGTCAGAAGTCTTGGCATAGAATGGTTCAAGTGGGTCTTCTGCTTGGGTTTCACAAGGCCACAATCAAGGTGTTAGCAGGGCTGGTTCATGTTTTGAAGAAGATTCCACTTTCAGGCTTATTCAGGCTGTTGGCTCAATTCAATTCCTTATTCTTGTAGGACTGAGACCCCCCCCCATCCCTCCTTGCTGTTGGCTGGGGACCAGCATTTGCTCCTGGAGGGTGCCACATTTCTTCTTATGTTCTCCCCAGGGCCTCTCACTCTTCAAGTCTCTCTGCTTGCAACCAAAAAAGTTCTCTGCTTTTAAGGATTCATGAAATGGGATGGAGCCCACCCAGATAATCCAGCACCATCTCCTACTTTTAAGATTCAGAACCTCAAAATCTGCAAAGTCGTCTTGATACATAACATAACATATTTACAGGTTCGGAGGGTTTAGGATATGGACATTTTGGGATAATTAGGCCTACCGCAGAGTGACATTGAAGTTTCATAACTTGTAGTGAGTTGTGGGCTCTGTTTCCCAGGCTGTTCTCAAATGCCTGGCCTCAAGCGATCCTCCTGCCGCAGCCTTCCAAAGCACTAGGATTACAGGCATGAGCCACTGCACCTAGGCCTCACTGCTCTTCTTATTGGTTGTCTTACTGCTGTTAAACTCTCATGAACTGCACTTACAGAATTTTCACGTTTAGAGATTTGTGAACATCTGATATTTATCCATTGTCAATATCGAAAATAAGTTGTTATTTTTCATTTGGTCTTTATAAATCATATTTATTGTCATTTGTCTAATAAGTTATATTTAATTCTGAAGAAATCCTTATAATTTTCTTAAAGTTTCAAGCAAAAGAATCTTATTAAGTATTAATACAAAGTATCCATGGAGAATAGTATATAGTACACATGTTACCTTCACTCCCTTTCCTGGCCCAAGACACACATTGCTAATCAATCATGGCACTATTTCCCAGTAGACCAATAATCAGCCTCAGAATTCTAGGAAGTCACTACCATTCCAATGGAGCTAGCAGGAAATTTAATATTGACAATTCAGAAAAAGCTGCTCAGGTAAACAGAACCATGTGCTTTGGCCTGCCTTTTCTACTTGTATTTTTTTTTTTCAATGTTAAAATCCATAGATTACATATAGGACTTTCTGATAAGATGTTTTTACTTCTTAGTTGCTTAAACAAAAACAAAATACTTTTTGAAATCAATCAAAGAGGAATTTTTTTTAAAAAGCCAAATCTTTTTACGTATTTCAATCTTTCACTCTAACATCCTTGTAAGGTTCACAAAGGGCTCAGCTCAGCCATAGATATGGAAGCTGGATTACTGCTGATCTCTGCAGAGAACCTTCTTTTTGTTATGCATGGGATGGTTTTGGAAGATTTTTCAGTAAAATTTTAAGTGGCTCTAAGCTTTACATAATAAAGCTTTATTAAATATTTGGCTATATTATGATGTTGCTTCTTCTACCTGTTGAATATTCTCTTTACTCTGTTGCAGTGAAATATTGTGCAGGGGCTCTCTAACTTTAGCACAGAGGGTTGCAAACATGATCGCTGTATTTCCTATACTTTCAGCAACTGTTTGTTATACATCAATGTTTGTAGCTTTTATGATTTTAAGACTGAGATTGTATGTGCAAAGGGATAGCAATGTCCTTTCAAGATGCCTAAACTACCATTTAGCCATTTACAGATTATCTAGAATCATGCAGAGGATTCAACAGAGTAGGATGCATTAGTCTAAACTCACAGCAGATTATGACCACAGAGAGATGGGATATTATTAATTACCAGGTCTAGCTTAACTTCATACTATGGAATAAACTGATGAAACCATGGTAACTCCAACTTTTACTAACAAAGGAATTCTTTATATGTATATTTAAAATCAACTACTCTAGGCCATCTTCTCCCCTGTCACCATTTGTTTTATAAGGTAACGCCATAGTCTACTGTCAATGGGTCATTAAGCCACCCTCATGTAAGCCAGTGTGAGTCTGAGGACCATTGAGCATGGTAAATTTGCCCTTCTGCACCAGAATTAAATAAACATCGACACTAAATAACACTGCAGTGATCTTCCAAGATCTCTGGTGGAGTAGTTAATAGCCCTTGGAATGTCTCATTTCCTTCTTGACATGATGTGTTATAAACAGCTATCCATTTGGAGTGCTGTGCAAAACAGAATGCAAGCTAGTTAAGTACTTAGCAGTAAATTGTTAGTCTTCTTTTTCCCTTCATCTTACCACTGCCAATGTTTTTCAGGACTACTATTTTATACAAAGGGAGTCACAGAGTTGATCAATTTATAGATGGGTCATAAATGAGCCACCCATCAGAAGTTAAATACACACACTCATTTGGTCAACCAGTTTTGTTTAATAATTTTGTGACTTGGTTAATATTAGTTGCCAACAATAAATATGGCCATTTTATATAAAAATACGGGTTCTTTTGAAAAGTAAGAAAACTGGCAACACTAGACATGAATTTTTAATGAGGCTGGAAAGGAGACATCTACCCTTCGCCAGTTCCTTACAGACCTGATGGGTTTCCTCCCTAGCCATGCCTGCCCAGTCCAGTTAGCAATTTTACTCCTGCTTGTTACCTATACCTAGCCTAAGCCGTTGCCACTCTCAGTGTGGTCTAGGAATTAGCAGGGTTAACATCATCTGAGAGCCTGTTGGACATGCAGAATCCCAGACCCCATCCCAGACGTACTGAGTCAGACTCCACTCTTTGACAAGATCCCATGGCAAGTGAATCATGTGCCCTTTAAAGTTAGAGAAGTGCTGGTGGAGAATCAGGCTGGCTCAGGATAGAAAGCCATATACTGAGTTTTTTAGGGTTGTCTTGGCTTCCGCTGCCTTTGGCTTTTTGTCTCACTTCTACTTTCCTCAACTTTGTTCCTTAAATTTAGCACTTGCCTTGATAGATTCTGGTTGTCTCCAGTGTCCCCTTGTCCTCTACAGGCATTCATGGGACACCAATATCTAAGGGGTCAAAACATCCTCATTCTATACCAATAGTGCTATTATAACTAACAATTTTTCTAATTAGAATCATAGCATCTCTTGCTTGTGTGGGACATTGTGAAGGTCTTATAGCTACCTGATTACTGTGATGAGCTGAACTGCCCACCACACACAAAGATATGTCTGTGTCCTAACCCCCTGCCCCAAACTTGTAAATGTGACCTAAATTGGAAAAAGGTTCATTGCTGATGTAATTAAGGATCTAGAGATGAGGTCATCCTGAAAGATCTGGGTTGGACCTAAATCCAACCACAACTGTCCTTAAAAGGAACACAGAAGAAAGACGAAGAGGAGAAGGCGGCTCTGCCAAGACAGAGACAGATGCAGTGGTGTAGCCACAAGCTAAGGAATGCTGGCAGCCACAAGACGCTGGAAGAGGCCAGGAACAGAATCAGCCCTAGAGCCTCTGGAGGGAGCACAGCACTGCTGGCACCTTAATTTCAAACTTCCAGCCTCCAGGACTGTTAAACAGTACATTTCTGCCCTTAAAAGCCAACCAGTTTGTGGCGATTTGCTATGGCCGCCACAGGAAACTAGTACAGTTCCCAAATCTCGTTGTCCATCAGCATCACCTGGGTGGCAAATGAATGAATGAATGGTGAAAATCACTGTAGGCAGAGAGGAGGGATGGAGCATTGAAATCACCGGAGAGATTCTTAGAAGTGAGTTAGATATGGAGAATCTGAGGCACCAGACTTACTGAATCAGAAACTGCATTTTAACAAGATCTCTAAGTGATTCATGTACATATATTAAAGTTTGATATGCCCTTCAATTTCAGTTAGCAAATTTGGCAGACTGTCTTCTTAACCCCATGTTTGTGTTCACCCGCAAGCACAAAGTGTTCCTCCTCCTCTGTCTTGTCAATGAGATAGATGTTAGTAGAAACACAAATTCCAGAAGAATTCAGAACAAAAAACACTCAACTTCTAACTTAGTGGGTGAGGGCCTTTCCACCTCCTTAATATGACACCGTGAGAACAAAGCTAGACAATGCACCAGGCAAGATGTTTGAAACCTGTGAACAAAAGCAAGGTCTGTTAATGCATTCATTTCCACTCACTATCACCATCTAGGCGAAAGGAGTTTGTTTATTAAAACGTTTGTATTAAAAAGGGGTTCATCTGACAATTGATAGCAACAAAAGGTACGCACAATTGCTACTGGGAATTTGAATGTAAGAAATTCTCACCAAGGACTTGAAATAATACCCTATTAAAATTACATTGAGAGTGTGGAGACTTATGCAAAGAGGATGATTAAAGAAAGTCCAGAGCCCGTGGTGGGGAGGAGGGAAGGGGGAAAAATAATGATTACATCTGCTGATCCTAAAATCAGAAACACCAACCCCACAAAGCAGTGCCTGCAATAAAAGGCTTCATTGTTTCCAGCTCTTCAACAAGCTGGTACTGCCCAGTTTCCAGGGATAACAGTGCATCTGGTAGCACAGGATGGGGGAAGAAGGGAGTTCCATACCATCTGCAGATTTTCATGCAATGTAGAAAAGAGGTAACAATGGGTGGATTAGAAAATTTGGAAAACTCGAATTGCTCCCCTTCAAGGGAACATTTTTTGGCATGTTTGAAATCAACATTTCCATGATGTATGGGGTAGAGGCCTTCTGATTTCACTTTATGGAGATGTAGATAATACAAGTAAGAATTTAACAGGAGCTCCCAGCCAGTTAGGTAACTGATGGCAAGACGGGGAAAGAAAGGGCAAACCACCACCAAAAAGGTGAAAGTGTGAAAAAAAAAAAAAAAATAGAATAGGATTTAATACTTTTGTACCTACTATATGTAGTAAGCACACTTCATATTATCTAATTCTTACAAAACAGGTCAAAGTGGATAAACATTATGTGTTTTATATATGAGAAAACTGAGGCTCAGAGAGGTGTTGACCAGGCCACATAAATACGAAGTTGTGGAGAAAAAAATATAGATGAATAACTCATGTTTCAAGAGTCCACAATATCAGACACTGTGGGTTAAAATCATTATTAATTTATCATTGAGGTATTGAGCTAATAGCAATAGAATTCAAGCACATTTGTTAGTGTTATTCAAAACATCCATAATGGCCTATATATTCTGTGTAAGAAACATTATTGGTTTAAATGAATGATAAAGTTATTACCGATGGTTTTTAATCACTAAGGTGCCTGGGAATTAGCATGAATCTAGAAACGTATAAACGGAGAGAGCTGCTAAAATTGGCAGAAGAAAATGATCTGTTCCATGAAAGCGAAGCTCTTTCATTTATTCAATAGCTTGTATTGAATGACTATTTTTGCTCAGCACTTGGGGCAGTAAAGATGCAAAGGCGAGTTAGACAAGGTCTACACTCTCAAGGGGTTCCTTTTAGTCAGAGGGATTTGGACTTTATAATTCAATGTGAAAAGTGCTATAAAAAGAGATAAGCAGCACAAAGAACAGGAACATGAGAAACAAAAAGAACCAATCCTAGCATCATGTTTGAACATCTGGGGAATTCAGGCACCCAGAACAAGAGAAATTTATTCCACCTGCTAATAAAGCCAAACACCAAAGATTCTAAGTGGAGGAACAAGCCAGGAAAAATAACCAAGATCCCATGTGGAAATAATCTCACCCCTGTCCTGTACTCCTCCACTTCCAGTCTGAATGCCACAAGTTCTTATCATTATTTGGTTAGCAGTTCCCTTTGGGCATGTAATAATCTTAGCTGTGACATATCAGCAGCTTTCTAAATGGTCTCTCTATATCCACTTTGCTCCAACTCCAACCTATTCACACTGTAGCCCAAAGTCTCTCTTCAAATTGTAAATCTGATCAAGTCACCTGCCTTCTCATTGTTGTAAAACTTTAATGTTATCTTGTTGTTCTTAGAACAACATGAGACTCTGGACAGTCTGCGAAGCCTGCCCCTCTTGTGAGCCCCGTCTCCCACTGCCCTCAATCCCTTCCGTCCTCCATCTGCCCTGACAGTTTTCCAATTCTGGGATCTTGGCAGGCTCTCCAACGCCAGAAGCCTTTGCATGTGCCATTTCTTGACCGCCAAGGTCTCCAAATAACCCAAATCAGCAAGTGGACGTCTTCTCATCCTGTATATTTCAATCGGGGATCATGTGTTATAATAAAGGAACAGAATTTTTTTTTTTAAAGGATAACAAGGTAGTAGAGCCCAGTAGTCAAATGTCAGTGTTTCTACAGCCAGAAGACCTGGGTTCAAACCTCAGCTCTATATCACTTATTAGCTGTGTGACTTTGATCTCAATTTCCTCATTGGTAAAGACTGGTAGTAAAATCAGTACCTGCACCTAGAAGAATATAAAGTCAGATGAGATCATACATGTAAAGCATTTTCCATGCTATTTCTAATTTAGAATTTATCCTCTACCATTTAACATTTTTCTTTTACCACACTTGCTTCTCTTAATTCTTTTTCCTGCCTCTGTTAATGTTCTGCAGTTTTTCTGCAATATGTCCGCGGTGAATCTAATTTATTGATCTTCTTGTATTCGGAGTAAAATATGGGTTTTAAGGACTCACGGCTTGCTTCAATCTTACAGAAACAAAAAGTCAACTATTCTCTTTGAATATTGCTTCCTTACCATTCTCTCCATCCTCTTTTTCTGGAACTTTATTATTCATGTACAGAAAAACGTTGTGCCTCCCTGGAAAACTGTGCATGGTTTAGACCAGGAGTCAGGAAACATTTTCTGTAAAGGGCCAGATAGTAAACGTTTTAGGCTTTGTGGGTCATACGGTCTCTGTTGCAACACAGACTGCTTGTGTGTGTGTGATGAGTGTGGCTATGTTACAGTGGGACTTTTTAATATACAAGAACAAGCAACAGACTAGATTGGGCCCAATTCCATAGTTTGCCAACCCCTGGTTTTGAACACACTCTTCTGGGTTATTTGAGTCTAGCCTTCCATTCCTGTTCAGCTGCTTTGCCACTCTATAAGCTAGAGAGAACCAAAAGCAATGAGAAAGGACGCTTGTCCACAGACCTGAAAATTCTGACCCAAGGAGGCTCATTTGCTTGCCCCTCAAGCTTGCATGGATAGAAAAAGCCTGTTTCATGTCATCTATTTGTAAATTCATTTCAATATTTCTTTACTCAATATAAATGTCTTTGATTTCTTCAAATAAGTTGCAACATTTTAGATTTCCTCATTAATAAGTTAAATCAAACCTTTAGCATGTGTTCATTTTCCATCTGTGTGAGAATTATGATTTTATCGTTTTTAGTATTATTCTTCAACATCCATGTACAGGAATCTTTCAATCTTCATGACACCTGTTTTTTCATAGTTTTAAACCTCTTTGTTCTATATCTTGGTGAATTCTTAGTATTATAGTGGCAATACTAATTGTCTTCTTGAAAATGTCTGTTCCATAATTAAGCCATTCACTGAATGCCTTACTTGAAGGATGATGCTTCTTGTTTTTAAACATTGCTACTTGATTTCAACATTTCTTGTTTTGTCGCTGTTTGTTTTTACAGTCTCATATTCTTATGAATACGGTTTCTATACTTATGTCTTTGATGTACTGTAACAAAACAAGCTCCGCAGGGCAAGGCATCCTGAACAGCACATGATACCACTCCGCACTCCATGAAGAGTCGCTGCTTTGCACTAAGTTTTTCCAGATGGGTCTAATTGTTCTAATTGTTTATTTTGCAGCTTCCTAGGCATCAATTTCTTGTGCTTTGTTTACAAACCATTCTAACTTAGCACATCTGCACTTACTGGACAACCATACAAAAATTTTGAATGGAATGTGTTGTTTTATATTTTTCACTTTTCCTTGGTGACCTCATCATACACACACACTACTGTTGTTCATGCCTCCTCCAGTCCTCTGAGTGCCCAATCTAGTCCTGGTTATATTTCAGTGGCATTTGAGATTCCAGGTGTGTGGAGACAAGGAGGATGTCCCACATCCAGCCACTGAATCTGGGAAGATTTTGATCGAGTCTTGGTTTTAAGGCTGAGATTGCATTCTCATATTTCCCCAGGTCTTTGGCTTTCTGAAATCATAAGCCCTGGCAGCAATAGGTGGAGTTTTTTTAGTTTCTTTCCAGTGTGGTCTCTTCCCAGCTCTCTCCTCTAAGCAGTGCACATGCCTCTGTTTTCCTACCTCCCAGGCAGTATTTCCAGCCTGGTTACCTGCAGGCGCCATCCTGTAAGCCAGGGCTGCCTTCATCCATACCAGGAGCCCAGCATGAGATGTACACCCTGTTTTCAAGACTAGCTATGTTTTTTATTTTTTGGCATTTTTCATTTGACATTTCATCTGTCGGTGCTATGTTTCTAAAACTGAGAGACAAAATCAAAGTACGCCGATACCAAAATATCTTGACTACAACTGTGTTGATTATTCACGTTGTACTATAATGGGATTCATTTAGATATTTAAAAAATAAAATTTTGCATTGCTATATGGTGGTATTTGACAGAAAAGTCAAGAATGATTAAAAAAATTTGAGGAATGGAGGTTGGTCATTTAAAAATAGCCTCTGGAAAAGCTAATGAATGCTGCACTGATATCTACAAACTGATAAAGACTTCCCAGCCACATTCAAAATGCAATCTTAAATATTACAAACATCACCCCCAACATGATTTTTAACCCTTGCGTTTTTCCAGAATCTTCCAGTTCTAAAAATATATTCCCGAGCTTTTCTGTCTACCACCTATTAAGAAGATAGGTCAGGGTCATTGCAGAACACCCTCCAATGCACAGGTCAGCCCCCATAACAGATTTATCTGACCCAAAAAGTCAATAGGGCAGAGGTTGAGAAACTGTGGGGCCCCATTTGCGAAGTGTTCACTACATGTTATGTATAACTATATATACATATGGATGATAGGCATGCATTTTAAATTTTATATATACATAAAACATCTCTATGTATATATGTACAGGGTATTTTACCCTGTTGGAAAACATAACAAGGTGTTATTAAATTTAGGGAAATTCCTGCCACATGTCTTGGTTCTTCCCATAAGTGCTCCTTATGTTTGAGATACTGTCCTGACTGAGCACTTTCTAATTAACTCACTGAACCTTCATGAAACCCCCAGGTGAGTACCATTTGTCCCCATATTATGCATGGGAGAACTAAGATCTAGAAGAGAACTAGATCTAGGAGAACTAAGAACTAAGATCTAGGTTCAGAAACTTCCCTGAGGCCATAGAACTAGTAAGCAGAGAATCGGGATTCTCACCCAGTCTAGTGAGCCACTCTGCAATGTTATCTGGCTGCTGACCAATAAGATTTTTCAGGCCCTTTCTGCTAGGAACCCTATCACCTCCCGTCTTGCATTTTACAAGTGGTAAACATATGCACTGGTTTGCACTTAAGGAATGCTAAAGTCTGAATCATTAAGAAAACTTCAGCAGGGGAAAAAGGCACATATCAAAGCTACAGAGGTGAATGCTAATGAGAAGAGTAAACATAAAACTGCATTTTTTTAAAAAAACAATTTCCAAGTCCCTACCAGGTGCTGCTGCAGATAAAGCAGGGTCACGGAAACATTTCCCTGCATAAGATGAACAGGAGGTTCACCAAGCCACAGTCTCAGCCTAGGGCGTTTCTTACAGCTAAACTGCACGCCTTACGTTTGATTCATATTGGCTGGATTTCATTACAGGATCCTAGAAATGCCCAGAAAACAAAAAAGGCAGACTCAGACCGTGATCAGAAGAATTTTATTATCCAAGTTGCAACATGCAAATATCTTCTTTGCATTCTGCTTTCTGCAAACAGAGTGAACAAAATAAGTAGGAAAAAATGAGAAAAAAAAAGGAGTATGGTTCATGCTTCACAAAGTCCTGTAGGTTATTACCATGTTTTAAATTGTGAGTTGCAAACACAAGCTGTTCTTAAACAAGAACAGAAAGAAAAAGCAGATGGTTTCTTTTTACATTCTGTGAAACTTTTCCTGAACACAAGCGTATGTTCCCTTCTTCCCAGCTGGCATTCCCTATGCAAATGATCTATTTATTTGTCATTTTGACAAAAATTCTTAATGCCCATCCTCCATCCCACTCTAGCCACAATACCTAGAAATAAGAGCAGGGAAAGGGAATCAAATTATTTAATCAAAGTAAATCTTTAAAGTATCCCCATTGTGTAGAAGCATGTTTGAGTTTAAGGCAAATATCATCATGACCTTATTATTACTGTTGTTTTAACATTATGTTTTTCTCAGCAAACATTGATAGTCAATTGTTTTTGCTACATGTGACATAGAAAGAATGTGAGATGTGCAGTTATAAAGACTGCATTCAAATTCTTGCTCAGCTGCTTACTAGATAACCTTGCACCTTTGAGAACATTATTTAAGAATTTTCTGTTATCCTCAAGTTCTTTAACTTGAAAAAAATTGAGACAGTAACATCTGCCTTTTTCAAGGAGATTTTTAAGAGAAATATGAATTACTGGAACAAGATTGACCCTCCATAAACGGTCGCTAATAACCATGATGAAATCTTGGAAAATTGTTCACTCACTTCTCAAAAATGTAGTTCTTGGACCAACCGCATCAGCATCATTTGGGAGCTTGTAAATATAGAACTGTAGACCTGCTAAATCTGGTTTTGCATTTTACACAAGACCCCAGTTGATTCTTCATCACAGTTCAGTTTGAGAGACACTTGGACTAAACCTCGTTTGCCTCATTCATATAAATAATATGAGCACTAGCACTCACTTCATAGTGTGATTGGAAGATGAAATAAGATAGTGCGTTACGTGTACAGCGTTTCATGAAGTGCCTAGAACGTACTCAACCCTAAATACATGGTAGTTATTATTGACGTGGTGGTATGTATTCTTTAGTTTTGCTATTAATCTGCAAATGTACATGAGGACCTGAGGAGACTTGAATGGTCTTCAGTTTCACTCACTTATCTGCATTGTTTTAAAACAATTTCCCACAGATGTTAGTTGCCATCCTGGCTTAGATGAATAGCAATTGCATTTGTTTCATGGCAGACTTTAGCCAAGACTCTCTCTAGTTACTGCTTCAGTTCTTGTGCCTTAAGAGGTATAGAAAGAGGAGAATTCACTGTCTCTGAACAGTTTTGTTTCATAGGCAGATACATCTGTTAAGATCAAAAGCTCTACTTGCTGCAGCATTAGTTATCTATGGCTATATAAAAAATTATTCCAAACACAGTGGTTTAAAACAACAACAAAAAAAAATTTAAGGTATGCAGGTTCTGGAGGTCAGGTACTCCAGAGCAGCGTGAGTGGGTGGCTCTGGCATGGAGTCCTATCTGAGGTGTAGGCAGATTGTTGGCCGGGGCTGTGATCATCATCAGAAGGCTTGACCGAGGCTGGGGGGATCAGCTTCAAGGGTGGTTCACCCACAGCGCTATTGGCTTCAACAGGTAACCAGAGACAGACATTGGGAGGTGGAAGAGAGAGAAGCCACAGTGTTCTTTATAACCTAGTCTCACAAGTGACACACCATCATTTCCATTGGCTTTTATTGATCGTACATCAAGCCTGGTATAGTGTGGGAAGGGACTTCTCAAGACCGTGAATACCAGGAAGCAGAAGTCTCTGGGGGCCATTCCCAAGGTTCACATCCACAGTCCGTGGCCCAGTAATTTCTATTAAAATGATGAATGCAGGATAGAGAATACAGCCTTCCACTTGAATACACGGTCCCACCATTAATTTAACATCCAGCTCAACTTCTAAGAAGCTTCCCTGATGAGATACATTTCCAATCATCTCCTTCCTACATAAATGTTGACAGCATTTGTTCATGCCCCATTGCTACAAAAATGTCATTTTACTCAATTTTTATTTCATAACTGCTAATCTAGTCATCTTGAGGGCAAAAATTGAATACTTTAAAATTCCTAGTACATGCTAAGCACATAGTAGGGGCTGATCATTTTAAGTGATTAAAAGTCTATAAATACTGAATTTTGTTGGATTAACTAATTGGCTTATTCAGATTCTATAGAACAGTGAGTGCAAAATATGTGAACACTGGCAATTAATTTTCATTTTCTTGGTCTCAATAATCCTATGGAATCACTTTTAGGAAACTAGGTCTTGAAAAGTATATTCTAGTTATTATAATATAGCAAAATCTCAGTTTACAAGAATCCAACTAATTGTATTCACCAATAAAAAACAGAACCAGAATCTAGAATAATTTTACCTCAAAACTTCATGTTTACAATGAGTAAGATGTGCAACGTTTGGGGGATGGTCATGCTTGAAGCTTTTACTCAGAGGGGGGAGGGGGACATGGGCAATATATATAACCTCAACACTTGTACCCCTATAATATGCTGAATAAAAATGAAATTCATGTTTAGAAATATATGCACGCAAGAAAAAATTAAATTTGGTTATTTTTTTCCAAAAATGGGCTACCAGGATGTATTGGAATCAGTGTAAAATCAGCCTTGATTCTTTGACTTTCCAAATGCATAGCCCAAAGTCTCTTTTTAAAATTGCCTTTAAGTTCTCCAGAACCCTTAGTCATACCAATAATTTTGTCTTGTCCATTACATGCAAGATAACATAATATATCCATCCACACTGAACTCTGCACATCTCCATTTAAAGTCCTGGGCCTTACCGCTCCCTTTGTTAGAACGTCCTTCCCTTCTTCCTTAGGATGATGTTCAAGCCACCTACAGAGCTTGCTCCTTCTCCTACCTAAGAACTTTGCTCAAATGGAACTTTCTTAATGAGGCTCTTCTTGATGATATTATATACAGCAATCAGCATTTACATTCAGCACTGTTGGTTCCCCTGAACCATCCGCCATTTTTTTTTGTCCTAGTCCATATCACCTTCTTAAACATAAATTTACTAATTACTGTTTATTGTCTTTCTGTCTGGAGTGTTAGCTCCCTCAAAATAAGGACTGTTGAATTGTTTCCTAGTGTATCTTAAGTGCCTGAACCATACCAGATGCTTAGTATGGATTTTTTGAGTAAAATGAATGGAGTAATATTTTCCATAACAGAATTTGAAACAAAAAAATCCCTTCCTAGTGAACCTTGAGCTGACTAGATATTTCAGCAAACAAAGACTACTTTCCCAGGGATTATTAATTGTGGTATATCTATATAAGCAATTATGAACTACTGTGAAAAGCAAATGTATTATATATAGATAAAATCTAATGCACATTTTAAAACATTTTCAAAATTCATTAAAGCTACAAAAGTTACCAGACTTTATTAGTCAATTCACTTAAAATCACTTTCAACTCACTTAAGCATAGTTTGACTGACTTGAGTTCAATGATTGAAATAAACAGAATCAATGCACAAACATTTCTTTCGTTATAAAAGTACATGAACTATTCCAAAGGTCTAAGTAATGATACTTTCTTTTTAACTTTACCTCTAAGTGTTAATATAACTGATATCTGCCTTCTAGATTAGAACATATGCTGAGAATTTACTGCTCTTTTTCTTCTCAAAATGGCAATTTCATGAGAGGTTAAAGCCAATATATTTTGAAAAGAAATGACATTATAGTAATAATGTAACTTTGCAATCAAATATTAATGTTTTATAAATGTTTATTGAGCTTTTAAATTAAATAAATTCCATGTATGGGCAAAGTAAACTACATATATTCTGCCACAGAAGAAATGGTAAATCAAATATCTGGCTATTTAACAACAGTTCTCTATTTTCAACACTTGCTATGTCCTCATTCCCAAATTAATCCCTAGAAGGTAGTTTAAAGTACAGAAAAAAGGAAAAATGAAAGAAAATGCTCTTATGACAGAAAGACCTGTGTTATAATTGTGTAATCATCAGAGTCCAGAATTTACAAATTACATCTTAGAGATGTTTAACTTGCTTTACTAAACTTTCATGTAAAAGCTAATTATCCCCGAGTGACATTCTTCTCTTTGAAAGATCATATTTAAGTACTTATGTTAAAATTCTAAACTTTCTTCATCTAACACAAGCAACATACACACAATTAAGGCAACTATATTAAAAGGCCTATGATCCCAATAGTTGACATACTGTTCTAATGATTTATAGAAAATTGGTGTGGAACTTTTTTGCCAATTCTTGGATGGCCCTTACACTTTGCCTATCGTTAAGTAGAGAAGAACAAGGCCGTATTCTTTTAAAAAAACAAATGTGTATTACAGAGGGTTGAGTAGATGAAAGTCCCAAAGAATCTATTACTATATAGCAAGTCCCTAACAAATGTGTTATAGTAGAAATAATCCAATAGTGGAAGGCATGACCAATAGCATAGCACTCTTACCACCATTAATTCAGTTCAGCAAATATTTTGGAGAGCCTACCAATTCAATTTCACAGTCTTAGGAGTCTTTCTTATTGAATTAATATTGGGGAATTTGTTACAACATTGTTGTTTGCAGAAATGGTAAATCTATTGTAAATGATATTGACTCTGATAGGACCATCATCTACACATCCACCAATGATGCAAGTGTCCTCAAACTATGGCCCGAGGGCCACATGCCTCCCACCTAGGACATTTATCTGGCCTGCCAGGTGTTTTTGCCACAGCTGCCTGTCCTGTTTAGCAGCCGACTCGTCCCGGGCCCACAGTGTGCACTCTCCAAAGGTCTGAGGGACAGTGAACTGGCCCCCTGTTTAAAAAGTTTGAGGACCCCTGATATAGGGACTATCGGTGATGTTATATGAAAAACATTTTTAAGGAGGCAAGATTGAGAGCATGGTAGACAGGCTTATAATATGGCTATAGTGATGTCACATCCTGGTGTTCACGCCCTCATATAATCGTCTTCCCTTGAGTGTGTGTAGAACCCATGACTTACTTCTAACTAATAAAATGCAGGTGACCCTTAAACAGCATGAAGTGAGGGACACTGACCCCCTCCCATACAGTCAACAGTCCCCATATAACTTTTGACTTGATTACTTAATTACTAATTACTAAACTTAATTACTAATAGTAGACTATTGACTGGAAGTTTCACTAACATACAATTAACATATTTTGTATGCATAATATACCTTATTTTTACAATAAAGTAGGCAATAGAAAATGTTAAGAAAATTGTAAGGAAGAAAAAAATATATTTACTATTCGTTAAATGGAAATGGATCATCGTAACGGTCTTCATCCACATTGTCTTCATGTTAAGTAAATTGAGGGTGTGGAGAAAGAGCAGGGGTTGTTCTGGTGTCTCAGGAGTGGCCGAGGCAGAAGAAATCCGTGTATAATTGGACCTGTACAGTTCAGATCTGTGTTATTCACCGGTGAACTGTACAGCAAAGGTGATGTGAAATCACCCTGTGATTAAGTTACCAAATAGTGACTTTCATCTTGCTAACAGACTGCCCTTACTGCTGGCTCTAATGAAGCAAGCTATCACGTTGAAAAGGCCCGTATGGTGAGGAACTAAGGGTGACTTTCAGGCACCAGCCAGAAAGAACATGATGACTTCAGTCCAGTGACCCCTGAGGAACTGAGTCCAGCCAACGAGCACCGGGTGAGCTTAACGTGGATCCTTCTCTGTCAAGTCGTCAGATGAGACCCCAGCTCTCGCCGACTCCCTCGGTTGAAGCTCTGCGAGAAACCCTGACTCAGAACCCGCTGAGCCTGCCTCAGAACCTGTTAGACAATAGATGTTTGTTGTTCTAAGCTGCTTTGTGTTGGGGCAATTTTTTAAGCCACGATGAGTGACCAGCCCTGAGAGCAACCTTTGAAAGAACCCTTGAAAAATAGATTCTCATTCACTAAAACAATGAAAAACAGCATAGGAAAGAAAGACCACTTTCTGGGGTAAGGCACAGTACTTTGTTCCCTCATTTCACTGCAGACGGGTGAGGACTCTGAATAAAATGAAATGTGTGAGTACTCTAGAAGATGGTATTTGTGGTGAAGAGAATTAAAAAATTCTAAACAGTGTATAGCAGTTACTCTTTTACTCTTTTCACATAACTGTTGTTTTTCTTCCATCTCCCGACAGACATCATAATATAGAACCTGTTCTTCTCAAATACAGTTTTCTTTAAATGGCTCGCAAATACTTAATATGCCATGTTTTTTATTTGTGTATATTTAATAAAACCATGTGACCATTTTGGTAATATTTGGTTAATTTGATGGTTCTTGACTTCTAGGATTTTTAACATCAATTTACTTACAGACCCAAGGCTAGAAATCAGTCAAGCCTCAGAGACACCTGGAATGAGGGCCTCAAATACCACGAGGAGACTCCCTCCATTACTTATATCCAGCTCCTTCTGCAGGTATCTGCCTTACTCCCCTCCCTTCCCTCTCTCTCCCCACAACATGGGGCAGCTCCGGAGTCTTCCCGTTCATTTCGCTGACTCATCCCCATCCTCCCAACCGTCACATGCACACACCAACCTCCCTATTTTTCAAATGCATTAAACCCTTTCCTGCCCCAGGTCCTCTGCATTTGCTGTGCCCTCTGCCTGGCATGCACTTCGCATGACAGCTGCTTTCTCCCTCATTATAACTCAGTTCAAATAGCAACTCCGAAGAGAGGACTTCCCTAGGTATGTACAGTATACATACAAAGAGTGGCTCACAAAATCTCTGAATATTTAAAAATCAACTCTCGTTTAATGATTCATTCTATTCCATTGCTTAATTTATAGAATGTTTCCCAGTCTGAAAGCATCTCGTTCATCTATTAGTTCACTCTTGTAACTTCCATCTTCTCTCAATAAAGTGCGAGTTCCACGCAGCAGTGGGCTGCTGCCCACTCACACGGGCTCATGAGACCCGATCGTCAAATACGCAGGAATTTTGTGAGCTCGTTATTACGCTTGAAGCTTGAAACTGGTCATGGCAGGAATACTGACATCGTGGAAACTGGCAAATGATGCAAGTCAGGACTTTTAAATTTTTCCTGCGTCCTGGTCCACCAGCACACCGCTGGCTCCATGAATGCAGAGACCTTCCTTCCTCCCTTTCGTACAGTCAGCACTTAGATGCATTCAGCAAAAACGGTATTAGATGAACACGTGCATAACTTTTCTTTAGACAATGTCTCCTTTTTGTCCCAAATGCAAAAATGCATAGGAACATGATTTGTTTGCCCAGAGAGAATAAGGTGCTCATGCTGGAACAATTGACTATTCACAAAGGTAGTTGTAACCAGTTGCAGGGCCATGCATGGCTAGCTGCCACGATGGGGCAGAGGCACTATTTCCAGAAAAGGCACCAGGTAAACGAAAAAAAGAAGTTTGTTATTATACATTTATCTCCTCCCCTGGACAGGGATCTTCTCCAGGCTGAGACAAAGTCGTATTCAGCTTTGTGGTCCCTCCGTTCAATTTGTGAGATTTATTTAGGTTAAAATACAATTGTGTATTTTCATGATGGAGTCTTATACTTGCGCACTGTGGACAAATTCAGAACCTTATTCAAAGACTTCCCTCACTGGCCAGCAAGTACTTCCATAATAATGACTCAGGCATAGAGGGAGAAGCCATTTGAAACCTTTCTTGTAAGGTTTGCTAACTTTATTCAAAGAAACCAGTAAAAGAAGTGAATCTAGGGACACTCATCTGTTGCCATTAGGAGAACCCCTCAGGCCGAATTCAATATGCATGCTCACTATGCTCCGATCCGTGCTAACAAACCACATATTGAACTCCCTAATGAAAATAATGAGCCATTTTTGACAAATAACCCTATTTTTAATTTTGCCCTTGTCCAAATATGTAGTAATAACAAGGGTGATGCAGAGCTCTTTTATAATTCCACCCCTTAGGTGAGGGATTTGGAATAGTAGTTAAAATCCAATTCTCTTTCTTTCAAAGAGTATAATCAAAGTGCTGTGTCTCTAAGTGGCTCCTTTACTGCCTGCCAGAATACGTTATTTGTCTTTTTCTCCAAAAAGGCTTACCAGCAAGTGCTCTTGGTGAAACGATCTTGACAAAGTTTTGGAGAGAAGAGTGATGCTCCAACATAAAACAGTCCGAAACCGAGCGGCTGTGCCGCATTCATAGCTGCTCTCCACGCTCGTCACGAACCTGGAGCTGATTAAATAGAGGTAACTTTTCTCCTCTTTCTTTGTCCATTGATCGCTCTCCAGGCTTGGCCCGTAAGCAGGTTTTTCTGTGAATTGTGGGCCACTGGAAAAATCCGTTAACATAAAGATATTTGAAAGTTTTCTCTTCCGCAGCCCCAGAGCAGGTGGAAGCACTTCACAGCAATGACAGCATCTTGGAGGGATAGTTTTCTAAAATTCGCCTGCAATAAACTGCCTGCCAAGGACAGAGGCCAGGTAGGCACGACTTGCAGATGCCCCCAATCACCTCTCGGGTCCCTGAAGATTAGCGATCTCTCCCCTGGCCCTGGGGCAGTAGGCACTTGTCATTAACTACATTTTCTGGAACATATCTGGCAGGCAGGGATCATTTTAGGAGGGTGCTATAAATTTTAACTCAGAAAAGAGAATCAGAATGTTCAATTACTGGTAAAGTTTGGTGGGTGATCGTAAGTCAACTTCTTGGATTTTATTTCCTAGATTGAGAGAACACTTGCTTTGAATAAAAGGCTTAAAATCCAGTACAAAGTCAAATGCAAAAATAATGATGCCTAAAAGTTGTATTCTCTTATGACCCCCTTAGACAAAGGAGAGGGTCTTCTGACCAGAAACTGGCTGTATTATTAATAAATTCCTTCTCCATCTCTTATGTTTCTTAGCCTTTTACTTTTCTAACAAGGACAAAAGGAGTCTAAGGGGACTTCAGCCTACCAGAGCTGCTATTTGACCCAGATGGCAAGTGTCCTAGGACACAGCAGCTGGGGGGACGTGAAGGTTAAAGATGATCCCTCTCCAGTACCCAGAGTCACCTTTGATCTTAGGCTTTATCCTTGGGCCAAGCCCACCCCACTCCATTCTACCCTCAGCAAATGACACTCTTTCCTGCCGTGGCAATCAACAAAGAATACACAAAGCCCTCTAACCTGCACATTTAGAATCACCTGAGAACTTCAAAGAATTACCAAAACTGAGCCCTAGATTCCAGGGTTTCTGTTTCATTGGTCTGTGGTTGAACTGGGCAACAATATTGTTTTAAAGGGCCGTAGAGCAAGCATTTTCAAGATGATCAGAGCAGGAAGAACCTTTCAACTCACGGAGGCTCACATTGGAGGAGGGGTGTCCACTGAATTTGGGCACATTTCCCAAGATACAAGATGAGAGATTCCAACTCATCCCAGAACCCAAGTCCGGGACACATTCAATCAAGGAGAGAAGACTCCAATGGCCACAGGAACAAATGAATGAGTGACAAGGTCCTGCTGGGGACCCTAGTAAGAACCTGCTCCTTTTCCAAAGAGACAGACACACCTCAGACAGTGGGGCCAGGAGGAAATTTGCCAGGTTGTCCGATTTTTAGGAGAAGCTGAGAATTTCTCTATGAAATCTTTTGATTTCCTAAACATCTGCCACAAACATAAAACTTTGACATGTTGCCTAAAATTCCAGCAATGAGATATAGAGAGAAACCCGTCCATGTGAAAGTACTCTCATACCTTAGCGTGACTTAGCTCATGCTAGAAGCACTGAGCGAAACAGACCTGTGTGGGATAACAGCAGCAGAGGGAAGTTTGCTGAGGGGCGTTGGGAAGCCAGGGGGTGGCACGTGAGCGCTGGTGCCAGAGGGACAGGCAGAGGCGAGATTGAGAGAAAAAGAATGACACCATGGCTACAAAAGGAAACCTAAGGCCTCCCTGCCTTCCTGGCATTTATATCTTTGAGGAAAAGACAGACAATAAGCAAATACATATAGATCGAGTGACGATAAGTGATTTGGAGGACAAAGTAGATAGAGTGAGGCTCCAGAAACTGGAGGCTACGTCCTTACAGAGGGTGGTTCACGGAAAGAAGGGAGGGAGCAAGCCGCTGGGAGTCCTGGAGAAAGATGGTTCCAGGCAGAGGGAAGAGGAGGTGCGAAGGCCCTGAGGCAGGCGTGTGCCTGGTGTGACTGAGCAGCAGCAGGGAGGCCAGCATGGCAGGAGCAGAGCCCATGAGGGATAGGAATTGAGTGTCAAGTCGGGACAGAGATGGATGTGGCTCTGAGAGACACCACACAGGCATGGGCCTTTACCCTGGATAAAACCGATAAGTGTTGGGGGGCTTTGAAACACAGCAGTCACACATGATCCGACATACTTCTACTAAGTGAAATATCACGAGAATGGAAAAACAAGCACCACATGTGCTCACCATCAAATTGGTATTAACTGATCAACTCTTAAGTGCATCTATGGAAGTAACAGGTGTCAGGCAGGTGGGAGGAGGGGATAAATATATTTACACCTAATGGGTACGGTGAGCACTGTCTGGGGGATGGACACTCTTGAAGTTCTGAGTTGGGTGAGACAAAGGCAACATATGTAACCTAAATATTTATACCCCCATAATATTCTGAAATAAAATATATTTAAAAAGAAAGGCTCACTCTGCATTGAGAACTGTCGTGTTGAGAACATGCCATAGTGAGGACGAGTAACGCCTCCAAGCCTTGCTAGGGGACATGCAATGATCCATGCACCGTAACGTCTCCAAAGTCAAATCAGATTTCTGCTGGCAGAATAGTGGGAAATGCAGACTAGGGAGTCAAAAAACAGCAGATGTCCGACACAGGCTTAACCGTCTCCATTAAACCGGGCAATAAATGCTCACTTCCAGCCACATCCTCACGCTAGGAGCCGAAGCGAGGGTTCCGTTCTCAGCCAGCCCCAGCTGAAGGGAAGGAAATCTCTCCAACTCGTGTTGCAAGAGTCTAGAGGGTCTTGGAAGTCAAGATGGCAAAAAGAGAACGATGGCTTTTCCTTCGCAAACAGCCAGTAAATGTTTGAGTTATGGATAACAATTAAGTCCTAATTGGCAATAATGTAAACCTCTTCTGAATGGATGTGGTAAATATTGAAACAAACGAGCTGCTATTTTTCAGACCTGGATGGCAGTCAGTCAAAATGAAAAGCTAATTTCAGCCTTGGAGGCAAACTCTGTATTTTAATCAAGTGTGACAGAGTGGGAACAATAAATTGGCATTTAAGGTGAGGGGCTATTTACTTCCCTGCTGCAATCCTTGTGATGATAACTCGCACTGCCCCCTTGCAAAATGAAAGCAAGCTATGGCTTTGATCCAGCACAGAAACATCTGGGGAGCTGGCCAGAGGCAGAGTTCAAAGGCAGCTGAAAGCCAAAAGCAAATGGTCCACCTTCCCAGGTGGCCAGTGCTGTGAGGATGCCTTGTGCTATTTGGTTGTCCTCACAGTAGCTGGCTGATGTAATTAATCAAAAGTTTATACCGAGAATCATGAAAATAAAGGGATATGTGAATGCATACAAGTACTCTTTATCACACTGCAAACCAGAATCCAAATCTGATTATCATGGATCTGAAGTGTTAATTTAGTAACTAATTTATTCAAGAATTGGTAAATCAGAAAAGAAACCAAGAGAAAAAAAAAAAAAGATTAATTAGGTGCCATTGTGTCTACTGTATAGGCTCCCGGGAATTGTCAGCAAACAAAACTTACAAACTTTCTGTCACATAAAGTTTTAATTGTTTTTACTACAATGTAACTTATGTTGGAGATCTGGACTGTTCTAACCATGCTATGTGCATTGACACCTGTGTTCTTCATTATAACCCTAGGGATTAACTACGTTTACTATCTCCAATTGACAACTGGGAGTTATAAGGCACAGAGAGGTTGATGTATGAAGCCAAGATCACACAGCTATGGCGGCTGGGTACAAGAGTAAGTCAGGCAATTACCCCGCTCTCGTCAAGCTTCGAGTCTAGCGGGGACGCAAGCGTGGAACAAAGAATGGCAAGTGTTTTTCAACTGTTACAAAGAAAATGCATGGAATTGGGGCAGGGGAAGGTGATAAAAAAAAAAATTCAAGCTAGGTTGGGTCTTATTATAGCAATAAAACTTGTGTTATGGCCTTTCATAAAAATGCATCTGTTTTCCTGCAAACATGTCTGGCTAATTTGAGGACAATAGTTGGTTTTGCTCTTTGCTAAAATTGGCAGTCTGGAATCCTA
Source organism: Mirza zaza (assembly GCA_008750895.1). NCBI lineage: Eukaryota > Metazoa > Chordata > Mammalia > Primates > Cheirogaleidae > Mirza > Mirza zaza. The sequence goes on from VSMD01121734.1 coordinate 27,387, forward strand.
ATTTTCTTTCTCCGTATTCATTTTAACCTCCCTCTCCCAAATTCTATTAAGGGCATGCTGAACGTGGAAGGGTGAGGTGAATATTTTCTAACACATTAAACTTCCTGAATCAAATAGTGTATATAATTTATATATGCAATGTTCTGAAGATTTCATATCTTCTGTGAGTCTGTCTCCATATAAATTATTTATATGTTTTAATATTTCAATAAAGCCAGTAGGGTGGTTCATGTTACTCTGAATCCCTCATTCTAATACTCAGGAAAGAAAAATCAGCTTGTAAAATATTTACTTTATTAATCTTAACATATTGAGGGTATTTTATTAATTGTACAGGATTTAAGGGCATGATAAAATAAAAAGGAAAACTCTGTCTCTTATAGCCTCAGGTGCTCACCAGGTGACACGGTGCTGTGTTCTTGTGTAACTGCTGCTCTGATTCTCCAGAGGTGAAGACGACGTAGAGAATTAGACAACAAAAATGCTGACTTCCCTAAATAAGTTTCGTTAATTGCCTGACAACGAAATTGTTAGCTTTCTCACTTTGGTGGGGACAATCACAACACAACAAAAAGTTCCAAGTTTCCAGATCACATTCTCGAAAGGTGTTTGCAGATGGTTAAATTCTACTCAAAAAGCAGAAAGCCCTGGAGGAGCTTATTTAGTCATGTCATTACAGCATTTGGCAACTCATTCCTCCTCTCTGTTCCTCGATTTCCTGCACTGATAATGGGAATAGTAACTGTATCCATCTCACAAGGCTGATATAAGAGTTCACTTAGCCCATATATGAAAAACGCCTAGAACAAGACCTAGTGCAAACGAGCTTGTATGTACACATACGCTGCTATGCATTCATACATTTCACATGTATTTATTGGACACCACTCTACTATCTTCTAACTATTAATGATACAGCAATAAAGACAAGGTCTCTATTCATTGCCATATACTCTTATAGGGAAAGCAGACAATGAATAGATAATTATTCATAGCTGCTAACCAGAGCTGAAATTAACAAGAGCAATGGAAAAGGGTGCCTCCTTGGGCATCAGGAGAACTGGAAACTCCTCTCTGTGGAGGTGACATTGGAGGTGAGACCCGAGTGGTGAAGAAAGTCCTGGCTGGAAAAAAAATTGGAAAGCAGTGTTCTACATGGGGGACAGCAAAGGCAAAAATCTCGCCCCGAAATACATTCGCTTGTTCGAGGAGCAGAGAGTTCCACTGAACTGGGGGGGGGGGGGGGGGGGNCGGGTCAGCAAGAAGGGCCCAGAGGTGAACAGGAACCAGGTCCAGCCACAAGGACTGGTGAGGAGTTGGCTTCTTTGCCACGTGTGCCCAGAAGCCACTGGAACTTACAGGCTTGAAAATACCCTTTAACTCACATCTTAAAAGACAGCTCTGGCTATTTCAGCTATTTGCCCAGGTCGCCAGAGATGGGCACGTCTTTCCCACACACAGAGGGGAGAAAGCCCGAGGGACATACTGAGAATGTAAATCTCACATGTGTCAGAGCTGCAGGAGACCTCCAGAGGATGAAGTCCTACATCTTCATTTCACAGAGAGGGAAACGGCCTACCTCCCCAATACATCACGCTCAGACTTGAGAAAAAACGTTGATAGCTTTGCAAGTGCAGGTGCTGAATAAATGCAAGAGGAGGCCCGAGAGCACAAGCTGCACCTGTGTTCCAGCAACAGGAACCTTGCTAGGTTCTTTATTATCCTGCAAAACAAATGGGCTCCTAATTTTCCTAAGTCTTCTTGAGAATATACCCCAATCCCTCATCCTCAATACTCAATGCCAAGTGAGATCTTCATGCACAGGTTCTGTGCAGAGACCCACTTGAAGACGGGTGTAGGAAAAAGAAAAGAAAAATGAATTGGGGACCATGCTCCCCCAGGTAGGTCTGTGCTTTAGGGACCCAGCCCTCACAATGCAAATTTGCACGTTCTGGCTGTGTTTGGGCACTGGGAGCGAATACTATGGCCTTCATTAGGAAGGATGTGGAGGGAAAAGAAAAGCGCACACCGACGTTCTGCTGCTGCACTGCGCCTTAGACACCTAAGCTCGGCAGATGGGCATTAAACAGAAGTGTGCTTGTTGCCTGAAGCGTGTCTCAATTTGTTACGTGGTTCCACTTGTTTCTCTTTTTAATGGTTCACTTAGACAAACTTGGGACTGGGGGGGAAAAAATATCTTTGAAGATGCCCAAACTCTTCTGAAAATAATTTCGAATTAAGGTGAATAGACAGGAATGAGTTTGGAACAGATTTTACTATCAATTTACACCATCTAGAAGATTGAATAAAGCCAGTACTAGAGTGTCCTGTAAAAAGATTAAGTACATGGCTGGGTTACCGACAAAGCCAGGGGCATTCTTTTTTTGTGTGTAATAAACATTTTGTAGTGTTAAATCTAAAAATTGTCAGGGAGAATGAGTTTGTTGGACACGTGCTCATATTTGTATTATTTTGAACTTCACATGAAATAGGAAGTTGGGTCATAATCTTTCTAATACCAAGGTCTTCTAAAGGGCTTAATCTGAAAGGATTGTCATAAGGAGTCAAGGAGATGAAGTATGTAAAATGCTTTGGTCTCCACCAAAGACCATAGTTGATAAATGTTAGCACTTGTCCTTTTTTTCTGCCCTTCCTCCAAGCTCAGTCCACCTATAATGTTACCCAACACCTTACATGTGTTTTTCATTTTATAGTTTTAGAAGAGTTCTGGGGGGAGGGGCATCATTTTGATTTTCAAAACAAGCACACAAGGTGACCCAGATTAAGAGATTCTGCCAATGATTGGATTTCTAATGACCTTAGAGTAATTTTTTAAATACAAGCTGAACTGCTCTATCACTATAAAAGTTTCTGAGAAAAAGGTTTACAGTGAAGAGGAACTTGTGAGTATATTTACCATTAATACAAGGAATAAGATAAATGTTGTGAACACTTTTCCTACAACAGTTTTATGATACATATCCTCCCACACACGTTTTGTAATTCTGGAGTTAACACAAGTCTTGAGGATAAAGGTTTGAGTCCTAAATTAAGATGAAGCAAGTCTGCGTTGTCTAAGAGTTGGATGGCTCTGAAAAGGTTTATCTTCTTTACATGGAATATGAGAATACATGCAGAGATGATCTAATTTATGACAAAGAACTAAGCAGAATCAGATTTCATTTTACCTGGAAACTTTGCCCCATATTTCATTCGCAAGTTTTAAATATTCTGTATCCGTTTCTATCTTGTTGTTAGAGAAAGATGCTACACATCATGGCACTTAAACGAAAAAGAATTTTTAGGTCCTTGGGACTGCTTCCTCTTCGCAAAATCCCTCGCCTAACTTAGGATTCCTTTCATCAAGGCTGAGCCGAAAAGAGACATGGAGATGGGGCCAAGAGAAGATAGAAATAGACATCTTTTTCACGTTTTTCCTCTCAAAAGGGAGACTGAACTTTCTGATTCCACAATAGAAGGCAAAGGCATTACGAACCTCATTACACAGATAGGCTTAAGTGATTTGCCCAAAATCTCACAGTTAGAAAGTTACCATGAGCGGATATGAACTCTGCCCCTTCAACTCTGAATCTGGAGATTTTTCATCCATGCTATCGTAGGAAATAGATAGTCCCATTTAACTTGGATCTAACCAGAGACATATTGAAAGAGGAAAAGAAATTGTAGCAGCAGCTTTTTGCTCCCGTGTCCGGCAGCAAAGGAATAATTACGGGAACCACATAGGGTTTAGAGGGAAGAGGAGAGAAGCCACAGTCTGAAGGAGAAAATGGCCTCCCCAGCTACCTTCCTTCCTGTATTTATTTCCAAGTACACGTGCAAAGGGTCAGGGCCTTTTGCCAATTCCTTTAACGGCATCCATACAGGTCAGCTGTTTTCAGCTGACCTTTGCACACAGCAAACAAGCAGCTTCGGGCAGGTGTTTCCACCTGTCCCTTCATTTCCCTGTTCACGTTCTCTCCATCCATCCATCCTTTTCTTCCAGGCCCAGCCCCCACAGGAAAAGGCCACTTTTTCAAACTGACATGGTCTTGAAACTGCACTTGAAAATTATAATAGAACAAAAGTGTGGAAAAACCCCTTCCTCCTGGATCAGTCATTTCATTTTATCACGTTAAAATGTAGCCATTCTTTGTCCTAATTTGCCCTCCTTTGTCAGTTCTGTTCTTCCCTAATGAATCGCCATTTAATTCATTCAAACAAATGCAGGAGTGCTTACCAAAGCCCACACGTTCTTCTGGGAACAGGGGTGCTGAAGATAGACAATTGCCCTGCCTTCTGGAGTTCATATTCTACCATGAAAGGAGAGTTAAGCACAAAGTAAATGAGACAGAAAAGAGCCCAGGCAACCTTGGACAAAGACCAAAGCAGTCATTTGGTCAGAGGTCGGTGCTTTCCCAAAGGGGGTGCAAACGCCCATGAGGCTGAGCACTTCTCCTCCTCCTCAGCACCTTCTTGTCACCTGCTTCCTTGGGTTCATTTTTCCTTGTCTCTGGAGTAGCAAGACCTAGAGCAGCAATATTATAAAGGGAAAAGGAAAAATGCCTCAGAAATCTTTAATCAAACAAAATTGAATCTCAAGGTTAAATAACTAAAGCCAATAATGACAGAGCTACTCAGATTGACTAGCGAGGAGAGAACTTGAGTCAATCTGCTTGTTCTCTCTGTTCCCATTTTGCAAGGGATCTTTGGTGGTGGTGGAGTTCAGACATCCACAAAACTAGGCAGGCTCTGGAAAGCCAAGTTTGAAACCACTGATGGCTTTGATTAGGTTCTAGATCTGGCCTAGGAAAAGGAGCAAATATGCCTGGTCGACCTGTGTTTCCCATCCAAGCCCTAACCAGACCCAGCCCTGCTTAGCTTCTAGGTTTGGGCATGTTCAGGTGGTACAGATCAACTTGTTTATGAAGAAGGCCTTTCCCAAAAGAGTGAAGCCAAAAGAGTCATTGTGGCTCAGCCTTATACACCAGAGTCAGAATTTCTCTCTAAGGATATGGGTCAAGTGTTTTCCCCAAAGCATACCCTTTTACTTCACCTTCTCCTTCAAAAATGAGAAAACTGTATAACTCAATATTCTACCCAAATAAATTTCCATCTCAACATGGTTATCATAATTGGTATTACATCCAAATAACTACTCATTCTAAAATTTTCAACATGAATGATAGGCCTACAAAACATACGTGCATCATATTATAAATTTGTTCGTTTATTCTCAACAGGCTTTCGAGAAATCATATAGAAGACTCTCCTATAACTTCTATGTCTACAGGTTTAATGGCCTTTAGGAGGAGATAGACACAAAATGGTAACACATGGGAAATAAACCAATCTGACATTTTAAATTTGTCAAAATTTTGTCAGCTTTTTCAGTATATGACTCTCCTTACCCCACTCCTCAGAGAATAGTTTCTAAGAACTGGATTTTAGAATCTAACAAGCCTAGATTCAAAGCTCTTCAAAGTTCCACCACCTGCCCACGCTACGAGCTAGAGCAAACAATTTAACTTCTCTTTGCTTAGTTTTCTTAACTGTAAAATATACTGAAAAAAAAAACTGTGAAAACATCTGCTTCACAGAGTTGTTAAGGACAATGGACTCAATGAGATAATGTATGCTAAGAGCTTGTCCGAGGTCTGGCACACAGTGAGAGCTCTTAAATGTTAGCTATTATTATAGGTATTTATTACATCTTTTTAAAAATGTTTGACACTTGCTGGCACAGGGCTTTGTCTATACTCTGTGCTCTGCAATCAAACCACTGTTTTTGGTTCATTGTGGTTAAGTTTAGTACTCTGATTTGGAAGAATCAAGTAAAATTAAACACCGACTATGACCAAGGCTTGGGTCCACCAGACATTTTCACACAAATCCTCTCCTTTAATCCTTTGCGCAGCCCTGGGAGGTAATATACAGACACGTGAACAACAGAGCAGGAATAAGATTGCGTGATTAACTTCTCAAGTCACTCTGTGTGAATTCAATCCTAACTCTGCTTCCTACTAGCTACTTAGCTTTGGGGAAGTTACTTCTCTCATCGAGTTTTACTTTCTTCAAAGAGGTATAATAATAATTAAAAGAGATAATGCACATAAACATATCACAGGGTTTCTGGTATGTAACAAGCATGCAACAATGTTAGCTCTCATTATGGCAGAAGTCCTTTTAATCAATCTCCCTGTAAGTGACTTGACAATCTCTTTTCCTTCAGTGAAACGCAGCGACTTACACCTGGATCTCTCTTTTGTCTGCACACCTGCGCTCCCACTGGGTAAATTCCGTGCAAACCAAGATCAATTATAATTGCTTATACCATTTGTACCTGATATTGAAAGTATATAATTTTGTTAAATTTTACATATATTGGTTGATATTAATGTAAAATGATTTTTCTAAAAAATCGAATAGAAATATTTGGAAAGATAGGAGAAAGACCACTTAGTTTAAAAGGCAATGAAATTAGCTTAGAGTGAGAAAATTATATAAAAACGGGAAAATCATGAAAATATCTAAAAATCATCTACATACATTGCTTCACTTTTTTTTTTTAAAAATTTCCTCTTAATTAAAAAAAATGAAAAATTATCAACATTTGTTATGGGTATAGTTTATAGCAGACAGACGCAGAACTCCAATAAGCAGACACATACTCAAAGAAAAAGCCCTTGTCTTACAAAAAGATTAGCAAATGAATGAACATTTACATGTTTTAATTTAAAACAACTCCTACTGTATTAGCTACTATTTCCATTTATTGGATGGGAACCTTGGTAGGTGGAATAATGGCTGCCCCAAAATATTCATAGCCCCTAGCAGAAGCCTGGAAAATTTCCCTGGAGGGAGCCAGAATTTAGATGCAGGTGAGAAGACAAAGTTAAATAAAGCACAGCGTTGACAAAGAGCCCTCCCTTTGCAGAATCGAAGTGCTAAGAGGCTCATTTTGGAACATGGTTGTCTCCTGTTCAATGCGAAGTAAATGACTTTCTTACATCCTCTTACAGAAATAGGAAATATTGAATGAATTTGTCTAAGAGCCCACACACTAAGTGTAAGCTATTTGCTTCGTGTTGTTATGACTATGAATTGTACGAACCATTTAATCATTAAAGTCTCCAAAGCAATTCTCCAACTTTAAATTCCTTTTCAGCCACAGTTCTGCAGATTTCCTTTAGATCTCCCAAGCCTTCTTACAAGATTGAATATATTATTCATTTATATAATAACATGGTATTTAAAAGACCCACTGTTTGATTTTTTTCCCCGCTAATCTTATCTTAACCTCCTTTCCTGAAATATCACTTTTGCATTTCTTAAATCCAGAATATCCCTTATATTTAAAGGAATATAAATTTCCTTTAAATTTTATAAAGGAATATAAATTTCCTATAAATTTCTGATGGAATTTAAATTTCCATCGTTTCATTGAGAAACAGTATTTTTTCCAAACACTAAAAGACTAATTTTAGTTAGGAAAATTCATTACAAAAATCCCTGAGCATGGTCCTTCCCCCATCAAAGCTGAAAACAACGGAATTTGTTTTATTAATATTTAATATTTACTGTGCACCAACCAAATATGCAATTCTGATTAACTTCCATTGTCATACACTGAACCCCATTGGGTATTTCCAATCTAATGATGTTGTGATCAGATTTTCTTCTGTGCCAATTTGTTCATCATACTTGGCATGAGGCCTAGCATTAGCTCCAAAATCTACTCTGAGGGGCAAATTCCTTTTTCTCCTGACAAAAAGTACTTTTTTAAAAAGAAAGATAAGAGGGAAAATAAAGGAGAGGCTGTGATATAAATTCTATAGGAAAAATAAATTCCTTTTTGTATGATGAATTAATTTTTAGCCAAAATATATTTTAGTTTATAATTCTGAGTTTTAGTCTTTTAGCCAATAGGTCTTTCTTAACTGTATCAACATTTCTCCATCTGCTTCCATTCAAGCTCTCACTTTTCCACGTCCTCTGCAGCAATCCGCAGAATAAAGACATTTATATTCCTTAATGATTTGCCAATATGTGTTCGCAACATAAACACAAATATTTATCTACTTTTATTTTTTTTCTCCCCAGGCCTCTGCCACTCTCCCCCAAGCTCCCATTGGGTGTCCCTTGTGCCTTAGGAAAGCCCATACCTGGGTGTTGTCACTAGGTGTTGCATCAACAACCAGTACCTGGTTTCCCCCCAGGAAGTAACCTAAGCCACATTTGAACTTGCGGAGTCAAGCACGAAGCTACAAATTTGTGCTTCTACTTGTTCTCTTGTGTTAAATCCTTTCTCATTTCTGAAAGGCACTTCTGCTGACCTGGGCAGACACTATTCATGATTAGTGAAAACTGTTAGGTTGAAAAAGAACTTAAGAATTATCCGTTAACCAATATTCCACCATTAACCTACAAATTAAAAAACAAAGCCAAAATGATTTTATCTTTTCATTCTTTCTCCTTTTGTTCCTTTCTTCTTCTCTCCCTTCCACTGTGCTCATCTTTTCCTTCCTTCCTCCTTTCCTTCCTTCTTTGCATTCTAGAAACATTTATTGGGTGACTCCCTTGTGCCAGGTGTAGTTCCAGGTGCTGAAGACACAGCAATGTATAAGTCAGGGAGTCCCCCATCCTCACGGGCTGTCCCTTCTGGTGGAAGAGATGGACATTAAACAACAAATGTAGTAATCATTTGTGACTGTGATCAATGCCACCAAGGAGAAGGACAAGATGACATGAGAACCTATAACATAGAGGGCTGACCCAATATCTGGGGGGGCAAGTGTGCTTCTTAGGGGATGTGGGTCTCAACCTGGCCAAGAAGAAGGCGGCGAAAGACAGTGTTCTAAGCAGAGGGAGGGGCATATGTGAAGCCCTGAGGCATGGAGAGTTCTGGACCTTCCAAGACACTGGAACAAGTTGTAATGTATCTGCTGGAAAGTAAGTGGCAGGGGCAAGGCTAGAGGGACAGGCTGGAAGCTAGGCACTAAGGTGGGGGGCACTTTACCAATTATGGATTTTAACCTAAGAGCAAGGGAAAGACACCTAATGGTTCTGGAGAAGTCCTGCTAATTGCTGGGGGGGGGGGGGGAGCCACTAATCATAACCACCAGAAAAAATGTAAAATGATAATGCCACCTGTGGAACTCTACTATGTGCCTACAGAAATGACAACAACAGCGAGATGCTATCTTTTTTCCTTCCTGTGACCTGTGACCATTTCCTTGATCAGTTCTCTGGGCTGAGCTAGAGAAACTGCTGACCCCAAAGCCCCCTGCTCAGCACGGTGCACAGCTTGGTGTCATGGGAACCAAAGCTCGCTGTTGATTGCTCAGATGGCACTATATCGTCATTAAACAAAAGACACAGGTCATTCAAAAAAGCCAGATTACTGGATGTCAAAATATATCCTTTAATTATACTTTGTTTCTTTGTTCTAAAGAACTTCAAAAGCGTATCCCCATCCACTGATGGCAGAAAGTCCGAATTGCTACACCTGCCACACCTACATACAGCTTGTCCTACCTGGGAGGAAGATAATAGCAGCTGAGCCCATTGACGGGAATCACATCTCTGGATCTTTGAAAGAGGGACTTTGTTCTCCTACAGAGAAAATGTAGGCAAAACACATAAAGAAGGGAATAAATGAGCCATTTGCAAAATAATATAGTCAAAAACATATGAAAAATATCCAACCCCATTAATAATTTGGGCAAAGAATGTTAATACAACAAGATAGCATTTTTCAGCACTTATATTAGAGAAAATGAAAGCTCAATTATAAACTCTGGACCACCACTAAGTATGGGACTATATATCAGTATAAACTTTCTCGGGGGCAATTTGCTGATCTATATCAAAACTCTCAAAATGTTCATTTCTTTTAATCCAGAAATGACAGTGCTAAAAATGTATCCTGAGGAGACAGAGATGTACTCGAATGTATTCACAAGGGCAATTGTTGCAGTGTTATTTACTCTAGCAAAGAAACTGAATATCCCATGTGCCCAATAATGTTAGGTTAAATGAAATATGATGCAGTCATACGATGAGTGACTGTGTGCTTATTCACAATCATGCTGGAGAACAATATTCATTGCAGAAATGTTAACAATGTTAAGTGAAGAGAAAGACAGGCTGGGAAACAGTGTGCAGAATAGGATCCCATAAAACACAAAATGAAGAGAGAGACAGATGAGTCAAAGTCAGGAGACCCCGTGACATCTTGCTGGTATTGCTCTTCAAGGAGTGAAATCACAGCTAATTTATCCCTTGATGATTTTTTAGTTGTCCAGATTTTCTTAAAGTGTGTTGTTTATATAATAGATTTATTTAATATTAATTGTTTTAAGGTGTGTGATGAAGCATATCTGTCTGCCTATCTGTTGTATGTAGGATGCACACTAATTAAATATCTGTTGAACAAGTTCAAGATATTCAAGTGAGGAAAGTTAAAATGTGTGTGTGTGTGTTATAGCTTTATTCTAATTAAATGTTTATAATTTATAAATATAACATTCTATGAAACAGCTTAATTCCATAAGAATTTTGTATATGTTTCCTCATTATGATATACATGTAGAAAATGTAGGCTTCCCATAATATTATAATAATAGTGATAATAATGGCTCCATACATTGAATAGCACTTATAAATGCAAATTTGCTTTCAAGTTCTTGCACATTTACAATCTTAAGTACTTTCTGCCAGATGTAAACTCCTTGGGATCCTAACTTTATATTAGCATTTGCTCCTTGCACTTTCAAATAAAGAAATATGTGGGTTAGTTAAAATTCTGTCTTCTCAAATACCACATGATCTCACTCACGTGGAATCTAAAGAGATTGATTTCATGGAAATGGTGAGTAGAATGGTGGTTGCCAGGGGCCGGGGCGGTTGGAAGGGGAAAGAGGCTGGGGAGACGTTGGCCAAAGAAAACAAAAGTTCAGTCAGATAGGAGGAATAAGTGCAAAAGATCTATTGTACGACATGGTGAGCATAGTTAATAGCAACATACTGTATTCTTGAAAAATGCCAAGAGAGTGGATTTTAAATGTTCTCACTACTACAAAAATGACAAGTAGGTAAAGTGATATATATGTTAATGAGCTTGATTTAGTCATTCCACAATGTGTGTGTGTGTATATATATATATATCTCAAAACATTATGTTGACCAGGATAAAAAAACATACAATTTTATCTTTCAATTAAAAACAATTAATTTTAATAAATACATAAAAATCTTGTCTTCAAACATCTAAACAGCTCCAACCAATTGATCAATAACTTTGCAAAGATTTCAGTTTCAGGAGTTTCAGTGAGTGGTTAGAAATTTCTTTAGTCTATTTTGTGTGCTAACTTTTTTAATTTGAAAAGAAAGCCTGTTAACCACAGCAGTGCAGTGTGAGAAGGAGTTTCTGCCTAAGGTCTGGCACAAGGAGGCTCCATAGATAGGAGGTCCAGACCACAGGGAGAAGGAGAGAAAGCACATAGGTGAGCGGTTAGAATGCTCAATGTTACCTTGTGCATTTATGATTTTCTTAGCATGGGTAAGCTACAAGGTTTTGGTACCTCCTAAATGAACACAAATTTTTAGATTTACATTACTTTGAATCCATCTTTGGGAAATAATGAAATAATTAAAGATGATATTCTCTTCTCATGTTGAATTATTGTGTAACAGAATGAATGATAAATGTGGATTTTTATTTCACAATAAAGGTTACTGCATTTCTCACTCACATTGAGCATTCATCTCATTTGGGTGAGTTTTTTTTTTATTTTTATTTTTTATTTTTTTGCAACATCCTTATGCTCTCCCTATCTCTACCCTAACTTCTGAATACTCACCAATTAATGTTGACTAGACAGTGAAAATTCTTTCCAAAAGGTTTGAAATACCAAACACCTTACACAAGGCTTAATCTCATGCATTACCATCACAATCTAACAATTATCTCAATACACCTTAGATGCTGTCTACAAATCTTTTCAAATATATACTAAATTGTTTTCATTATGCTGCTTTCAGTTCACAAAATTAGGCGGCATTTTGCAATGGCACCTATTGGCCCCATTTTTCTGCTTATGTTCTAAATAAGTTCAAAACAGATATCTGAATCATCAGATTACACTAATTGTCATGGGGAAAAGAGAAAATCAGGATAAGTTGGTTCTACGAGTATACATTGGAGGCATTTAAACTGATGCTATGGTCCCATGCACCCTTTTTCATCAATCATGTACATATTTGTTTCAAAATTTATTTGTGTAAAAATGCCTCATTACAAGTTTTGGCTGGATGTAACCAGAGTAAGAGAGAATCTAACAGAGCCTGGGACTTGGAGTCACATCTCAGCAAACCAGCAACCCCAACTCAGGTAATGTCAGATGAACGTGAATGCCTAAGTTCCTTGCCCAAGGAAGGTGGTAATCATCTCAATTAAATCTGTAAAAGCATAAACTGTAAATATAAAATAGTAGCAGTTCCTACACTGTTATTGTGAGAAGACAGTGATATGAGTGTAAAGCTGTTAGTCCCTCACACCTGATCAAGTTGAAGTAACATTATTTATGATGAGAATGATTATTTATATACAATAAGCATCTCATCTCTCAGATGAGGAATTTGAAGCTCAGATCTTTTGATTTGTACCCCAATATTCTTACAAAAACATCCTACAACATCTTGGTTAAAAATGTTCCTTATATGTGTTAGTCACGTGTATGTGTGTGCCATACATAATGCTCTCACAGTAAATTTTTCTCCTTCCTTCTCTTACTTATAGACAAAGTTGACACTTGTGCTTTCAGGTCTATGATTTTCTTCTGTCAGTCTCCTTCACATGATACTTGTAGCTTTTCTATTTACCAAGCACTGTTCTAAACACTTCACATGTAATAAAGCTCAATTAATCCTCATAGCAACTGCAGGGAGATGGTGCTACTATTATCCATATTTTAGACATGTGAAAACAGAGGCACAAAGAGCTGGGTGATTGGGCCAAGATTACACTGATAAGTGACAGAACTCTGGCTCCAAAGCCTATGCTCTTCCATCATTCCCCATGGCCTCTGTCTGATATTAGCAAACTGGAAAGTTCACAGCTTGGAAGTGAATCTGCACGTGAGGTTCATTGTTGTGGCTCCTGCTAACACAACCACCAGGCCAGAGCCAATGCCAACAATCTATCCAGCACCTACTCTGTGTGGGAGGCTGCAGTCAATGATTTAGAAGAAATAAGGCAAGATCTGGGCTGTGGAGGACTTTTTAATCTAGGAAATAAAGCAACATGAGTCCTGTAATGGTAACGACCTGTGGCAGAAATGCCAAGGGTAGAGAGTTATAAAATTAAGTGCAACAGGAATTCTGTGAGAAGAGACATTATTTTGTCTGAGAGCTTAGGGGGAATCTTGCTTTCATTTTAACCAGTTTCAGAATGGAGAATTTAGTTAAGTACTCATTTAGTCAAGAAAATAAATGCCACCCCTAGTTTGAAGTTAAACTGCATCGATTCATTTTCCTGAATCGTCTGACCTTAGTGGGCTGCTGTTGCTGTGTGTTCACTGTTGTAGACGAAATGCCAAAGCTGGGTGATGCTGGGACACAACAGAGCAAGAACACTTAACGCAGAGCCAAGTCCACAGATGTTTTAAATCATTCAGATAAAACATCTTTTTAACAAAGAATTGAGTTTTAAATCTGGCATATGATGGACTTACAAGGATAAAACTGATTTCCTGTAGATTTAGGGATTATGAATTATGGGAAATTTACAATTTTGGAAATTCCTGTTGTGCTTATACTCTTTCAAACAAACAGTATTCAAATACTGAAATATGGAAACAGCCTGCAGTCCTCAGGAGTTTTGGTTTCTCTGAGTTCCAACTAAATGCAATCTTATTATTGTTGTTGTTATTATTTTAATAGTTAAAATGTACTGAGCAGCTATCATGGGTTCTACACTCTGCAAGACACTTCACAAGACTTATTTTCCATGATTATTACACAAAGCTGTGAGATGAGTATTATTATTCCCTATAGGCAAAGAATTGAAGGTTACTGAGCTCAGAGGTTCACCCAAGTATTGGTGAGTCAGCTAAGGATCAATCCCAGGTCTACGCTGGTGCAGACAAAAAATCTTAACTTCTGCAAGCAGCAGCAGCCAAGGATGTTTTAAAAGTGAAAGTACTCAGTGAAAAGTAACTCCAAAGAAGTAGCCCAGTTTTCCTCCAAATAGAATAACGATTCTAACTGTGCTTTCTTAGATTTTGTATTTGGCAACCAACCACCACAGAGCCAGTTATATTAACTGTCTAATTATATTTTCTATCTTCTTGGTAGTCTGGCATTTGAGGGCCTTATAGCCCTGGTGTGAGGCTTCCCCAGGGATAGCTCATTTTTGACGGTAAAAACAACTTGCCCACCAACCAACCCTGAGTCTATAGCCCCAACCCCCTTCCTCTCTGGCTCTTACCCATCAGGGTTGTTTCCCTGCCCAGCATCACTCAGGGCAGGAACCCAACAACCAGAGACCACCCCTATAGGCCAGTGCCTGCCAACCTTATTCAATCTGGCCAATCCTAAGCTGTTTACCTGCCCTGCCTTGCTTTTCTTGCAGCAACTCCTGCGAAGTCTCTGGCCTAGGCCTTCTCCACACTCTCTTGCTTCTGCCTCCTCTCCAGACCTGGGGCTTCGTGGTGCAGCCCCATGTGCTGTGGTGTGTCTCCTCTCGGGAAATGAAACAAAAATCTCCTTTGCATAGCACTGGTCTCTCTTGTCATCACTCAGTCACCTCCAGAAATTGAAATCCCATGGGTATACGTTGTGGAACAATAACAAAGGGAAAAATTGAATTACTTTATTGCCAGATAATATAATAAAAAATCTTATCTATTTTTGGACATTTATTAACATTTTTTGTAGATGACTATTTTCTAAATAAACTTTCTTTCTACCTTAGGATAATTTTAGGTTTTCAGAAATGTTGCAAAGATAGTACAGTGAGTTCCATACACCCTTTATCCAGATTCTCCTGTTGTTAACACGTTTCATAACCATGGTGCATTTGTTAAAACTGAGAAACCAGCACCAATACATTATTATTAACTAAACTCCAGACTTTATTCATATTTTACCAGTTTTCTGACAAGCAGCCTTTTTCTATTCCAGGATCCAACCCAGGATACCGCATGGCATCTAGTGTGCATGATTTTTAACGTCAGACGGTGGCTATGGGTCAGCTATTAAGGAAGCAGGACACTCTGTGCCCATGAGGAAAGGAGACACGAGGATAAGGGCATTTTCCTTCAGATCAGAAGAAATGAGCTGATTGTCTTTAAATAGCAAAGCCTTCCTACATGCAATTTGTGCTCAGCACTCCTTCAAGATAAACATGACACTTGGTGTGGCAGAGGAAACCACCGATGACAACCGCATCTGAAGAGGAGTGAAAGACCTTGACTTTCAGAGGGGACAACTCAAATTAAAAGGAAAAAATGTGACATTCACCATTTGATGTTGATTTTGCATGTCTCCAGGATGGAAATAAGATCCAAATTTAATTTACCATGTGCCTCCTTCTTTCCAGACACCAATTTGGGTACATCCATCATCAAAGTAATCAGGTAAGGCATGGTTTTACACCCAGTGTGTAGGCTGAGAAAACAGAGGCTCGAGAAAGTTAAATGATTTATCCAAGCCAACAACACAGTGTGTGTAAGAGAGCTGGGAAAGCAGCCCACACTTTCTGATTCAAAATTATTATCATCTTCATCACCATCGTTTCTACTATTCATTTAACAATCATGTATTTATCATGCTAAGTAGTAGTTGACCATTTATATATTTTCTAAGTTCATTCTCACAATGACCCATGATATGGGCCCCACAATTATTCATTTATAATGTAAATGAGGAAGCCTAAGTTCTCAGAAGGTATACTAGAAAGAGCATTAAACTTGATTAGTTTCTATGTTCCAGGTACTGTGCTAAGCATTCTACAAAAATTATCTCACTTAAATTTTAAAACAGCCCAATGAGGTAGGTACTGTTACCTATCTACCTTTCCCCCTACAGATGAGGAAACTGATGCCCAGAGAAGTGGGGTAACTTGCACAAGGTCACAGCTTTGTCATTGGCCTAACTGACTTCTGAGCCCATGCTATACTGCCTTAATTATTGTAATGGAATATGATTCTCATAAGTTTTAGAAACCTTAACATTGAGAACATTAAGTATTCAATTGTGCTTCTCTATTAATTCCAAATAAATAAAGCAATATATTATTTTAAAATATAAGATGACAAACTGAGCATTCACATAAATTCCTTCTATTAAAATTTCTTTATCATAATCCAAATAATATGTGTGTATATAATTTTTCACTCTCAACCAAAGAAGAAACTTAAGGAGCAATTTCTTAAAAGAAAAAAGCAGAAGAGATCAGGCTAGGCAATGCCAAATAGCCAGAGCTCACAGTACGCAGACGAAGAGTCCTCCAAGATTTAAGCAAATAGAATTCTGCATCAGAGGAGAAAACAAAATCCGAGCTTGGGTAGGGAACTGAGAACAAGGGTGCAATGTTGGGTCTGTCTTTGGGGTGTGCCTTGAGGGTTGTGGGCACCATGTCTGCTGTTATCGGGGAGCTTGAAGGTGGAGGCCAAAAGACTTCCTTCGTGGATGACTATTCACCAACTACAGTGAAGGATTTGCCATTAGCTCCTAATAGTGGCAGAAGAAAGAAAAAGTCATTTTTCCTTGCTTCATTAGTCTGCCATATAAAGGGATTTTAGGGTAAGAAAATGATGGCTATGGGGGGAAAAA
Source organism: Mirza zaza (assembly GCA_008750895.1). Classification (NCBI taxonomy): domain Eukaryota; kingdom Metazoa; phylum Chordata; class Mammalia; order Primates; family Cheirogaleidae; genus Mirza; species Mirza zaza. Next base: position 44,223 of record VSMD01121734.1, read on the forward strand.
AAAACAATAATCAAAGAAATAATAGAAAACAAATACCAGAACTAAAGAAAGGCTTGAATTTTTAAATTGAAAGAGTTCATGAATCCGGGACAGAAATATTTATAAATGTGTTCATCTGTGCCAACATTTTAATTGTTTTTCATCCCAGGGATTAAAAAAATGATTTTTAAAAATCTTTTACTATGTAGGACTAAAGTTAACTGTCCACCTTTAACACTAAATGTTAGGAGATAATAAAGTATTGTTTAAGAATACAGGGAAAACTTGTGATCCAAGAATTTTATATAGAATCAGAGTTCCAGAATAAGAAAAGATATATTTGGACAGGCAAAGAATCAAAAAATATATTATCTACATATGATTTTTTTTTTACAAAGGTTGCTCATGAAAATACTCCAACAAAATGATGAAGACAGTCACAATGAGCCCACAAGGAAAACTACAGCTCTGAGAACCTGACACTCTGCTCTCAGTCTTGGATTAAACCCTAATTGTGGGTTAATGTGTATATGTCTTGGGGCCTTCCAGTAAACCTAGGAGTCTTCTGGTTTTGTGAAGGTGTTAGGCAGGTCACATGTGGGCTACATTTTGACATTTCCCTGCTCTGCTACAGGTCTACTGGGTTACCAAGGAGTCCTGGCTCTTGTGCATGCAGAAACCACTTGCATTTCCACCCAAGGTGATCCTCAACTTCCTTCCTAAGACATGGGTACTTGCCAGTCATTATTGCTCTGCATACTCATCCAACATGTATCACGGTTTACAAGACAGTTATAAAAACAGAACAAGTGCTTATTTATTGGAATATGATGAGTGGGCCAGTTAGGACACAGAACTTTAAAGAGGCTCCCATTCTAGGGTCACACAATAACAAAGTTGGTACCCTGAGAGCCTAAATAAACTTTGTGCCCCAAGTACCTCACTGGCCTCATCCTACTCTTAACCCTGATTGTTAGTCTTACTGACCAAATCAGGAGTTGATTGGTAAAAAAAAAGTATTAAAAAACTGATAGTGTTTGTTGTAGTAAAAATCTGGAAACAACCCGAATGACCATCAATAAGGTGTTTCCTAAATAAATTATGATTGGTCTCTACAATAGAACACCAAGCAGCAATTGAAAGGGGCAGTGTCAATCTCTATGTGTTGACTTGTGGATGTTAAAGCCCCATCCACAATATATCTTTATTACAAGTAAAATGCCATACAATTGGATCAGTGATGGATTGCGTATACCACAGTGGGCCCATAAAATTATAATGAAGCTGGAAAAGTATTATCACTTATTGATGTAGTAACAGCTATCATAACGTCGTAGTGCAATTACATTATTTAATTATTTATTTTTTTAAGACAGGTCTCACTCTGCCACCCAGGCTGGAGTGTAGTGGCATGATCATAGCTCACTGCAACCTCAGACTCCTGGGCTCAAGTGATTCCCCTGTCTCAGTCTCCTGAGTAGCTGGGGCTACAGACACAGGCCACCATGCCTAGCTAATTTTCTTTTTTTTTTTTTTTTTTGGTAGAGATAGTGTCTCATTATTGCCCAAGCTGGTGTCAGACTCCTGGACTCAAGCAGTATCCTCCCACCTCAGCCTCCCAAAGTGCCAATATTACAAGCATGAGGTTCTTTTCATATTGCACTTGTATTACTTTCCTATCTCTTATTATAATAAAGAATATTTCCATTTTGGAAAAAGCAAAACACAGAAACTTGAAGGTAGGTTATGAATACCTGACTGAATGGGAGAGAAGACCTTGAAATGGTAATCACTCTTTGTTGGAATTTAAAGCACTCCAGCCATGTCTCTGGTCATCTGTCCTCATCCCCAACCCTGACATCTTACGAGGTCCCAGTGCCTCAAAGTTACCATAAACTACCGTTACTGAAGATCTGTGGGGGAATCTTTCAGAAATGATGGGGAATGGAATCTAGGGAAGAGCCTTGGGAAACAAAAGAACAGAAGCTCTCAAAGGAGACATAGGGACCTTGGACTACCTTCTGCAAAAGGCAGGTAATCTATGAGAAATATACCTTGTTTCTCGAAAAAAAAAAACCAAAAACCCAGACAATCTTAATTTGTTCCAAAATGCATTAGTTGAAACACTAGATCCTGAGGATTTCAATATATTACCATGTGTTAATATTTACTGCTGAACTTCTCGGAGAACTTAATATGCTAATAATGGGCATGACGGTGCTTCAAGGGGCAGGGGGCATGCTGTTCTTCATGTCTCCCTATAGCACTCTTTTTTTCATAACACATTTTGCAAGATTACTCTGGGGAGTTAGATAAATGGAAATGTGTTCTTACATTTAAGACAATTACTTTTCCATCCAGCATCACATGGAAGTTTAATATAAGGAATAATGGTAGGTAGAGGAATGAAAAAATTAGATGGTGCTACAAAGCCTGTGGAAAGGCCAAGTGCTCTGAGATTGTATCAGCTCAAGTTTAAATTGTGGTTACACCACTTGTTGGTGGTGTGACTTAACCAAGTCACTTAACTTTCTAAGCCATCCTTGTCTCAGCTCTAAAATTAGAGAACTACCCACCACTCATACATTTTTATTCCTTAAAGAATAAAGAAAACACACAGTATTGTTTCCTAGTGTAGGACCTAGTGCATGGATGGTACTCCATCCTCCTCCCTGTGGGTTTGAAATAGATAGATCTTCACTTAGTATTTGTTAAACTTAACTGAATCACTCTGTGAATTATAATTTAGGACTCCTCTCCGCCCACAAATGGCTTTAATCCTTTGGTCAATTAGAGTTTAATGAATGGGCTCTATAACTCAATAACTTACAACCCTTAACATTACAACCTAAACCACCCCAAGGAGAGAAGTGATTTAACCTACCCGCCACTTTTTCTGAGCTTTACTCAGACTCTGAAGTATTGCAATTGTCATCAAAATCGCACTTGCTTACCCATTTCTCAGTGCTTTGAGATATTCAAAACCTATTGAATTCAATAATCATTTGAGGCTTTTTTCTTCTTTTTCTACGTAATCCCACCACTGTTATACTGTCTTCTTCATAGTTAAAGATGAAAAAGGTCCTGCTTTTTATTCATCTTTTTCTTCTGTGTGATTGATTTTCCCTCTATGTGACAATAATTTTTTTTATGGTTCTGTAGTTATATAAACTAAAACTACTTATAAACATGAAGGGTTTATTTCCATCCATTTCCATTTTAAGGGACTAGGGAACAGGAAAACTATGTCATCAACCAACCGTCAGAGTGTGACGGTGAGATGGCCGTGTGGCATCGCTGTCTCAAAAATTTCCAGGAACTTGGGAAATAATGACAAAAAGGCATCACCAAAGTAGCCGCAGGAGAGATTCACAATCCCCCTCTTGCTCACCTGACATAATTCAGTGGGTCTCAACTGGTATGGTATAGTCTCATGAGAGCATTTTAGAATATGAAGGGACATTTCTTTCAGTTTATCACAGTGGCTGGAGGATGGGATAGGGTACAACAGCAATTTGCAGGGTGGAGTCCCGGGATAGTAAACATCTCTGTTCCAAATAGCAAAGGATGCTCCTGTATCCTCAGTGCCTTTGAAATGTCCCCATGGGTGTCTCTGTAGGTGGCAAATTTGTTCATAATCTTTTAGGCTTAGAACCTAACTGCATTTCACATACAAACATAAAGTATCTTTGGCACATTTTCAAACATTCAAGTTTCCAGGATCCCAATCCCTGAGTGAATCAACATATGCTTTTACTCTGTTTGGTTGCGAATTTTACTGAGTTTTCCATTCGTCATTTTGGAAAATCCCAATATTTTCCAAATACAACAACCAACACGACACACCTGTTTTAGTCTGCATTTGGAGTGGAATAGATGTGTGTAAATAGGCAATCCCATGTATAAGTACAAATATTTGAATATTATATCGCCTAAATGTTCATGTTTTGAAATATACACATTGTTTTGTTATAAATTGCAGTAGTTTTCTCTTATATCTACTTTATAATTGGGACATTATAGCTTTACATTATACAATAAGTAGTTTATATTACCCATGAATTTCACTTCATAAGAGAAAAACATATATGATGAAATATTTGTTACAAAAATCAACATGGATTTGGATAGAGTTTATAAACACTAATATAGTAAAGAAATAATAGTAAATATTAATAAGATCATCCATATTCCATGTCTTTCCATATATTATACTTCTCTAAGAATCTCCGACATACCTGAACTGTAGTTAGAGCAGAATGTTTCTTTGTGAGTTCTTACTGACTTGAGAAATAAAAACTTTTTTTTCAGAACTATGCCATGTGGCACTATAAATCAGTGAGGCATCAATTTAACACGAGTTCATTAAGCACGTACTAAGTGCAAGGCACTGCTCTGAGCAATAAACAGAACCTACCTCCCTCGCCTTCAGATCTTGTCTGTGGTCAAATTAGTCCTTTCAAGATCTCATCACAAACCACAGTAATGAGATGATGGTTACTCAATTCTGCATTCCGAATTAGGCATTGAGTTCATTCTCACAGCAAAAAAGTCACTGCAAAGTCTCGTTAAAACATTTCTATTTCATTTATTTATCTTATTTAAATTTATTTTGTTTTTATTTTATCTAAAACATTTTTATGCAAAGTCTTGTTAAAACCTTTTTATTTATTTCTAAAACACTTTTCCTGTTTTTTTTTTTTTTCTTCCCTAGGAGAGTTCTGTTTGTGCAAGTCATTGGCTAATATAATAAATATTTTTGATTTGTAGTAGCCTTCAGGATGTAAAACATAACCCAAGTGCAAACCCAAAGTACTATAAAAGTTTTAAGACATCGGAGATTATTTAGTAAATTATTGACAACTATATTGTTTGAAGGACCAGCAAGCTAAAAGTGCATATTTAAGGAGAAAGACTGCTGATGTGGAATCTCTTAGGCTCTGACCTACCAGTTGGTATGCAACCTTACCTCCATAGAACGCCCTTTGAAATCAACAGAAATTGTGCTGATTTAAGGAGATAGGAGCATGCCTCCAATAGTAATATGTGTGCTTCAGGTACCCTATGTCTCACAGAAGGACACCGGGCCACACGATCTGACTACAAAGTCACTCATCCGGGCCAAGTGAATAGGTTTATTCTTCCCCTTCTAACATGTGACTGATGAGACACATTCTTTTTCAAGGGAAACAGCAAAACTGTACAAATTCAAGCTCTAGACACATGGGCCTTCCAAAGTCACATTACCATAAATATCCAACCTTTATCCATATATAAGGGATACCCTGATATGATTAAGAAGTGAAATAAATATTAGCTCTAGTACCATCTTCCAAAACTATACCTGCCTTTTGACAAAACACCTCAATATGTTGAATAGTAAAACACGAAAAAGATGCTTTCTGACCTCCTACCTAAAACAGCTGCTACTGTGACACCATAGCCGTAAATGTCACCCTTCTTTGTGATGGCACTTAATCACTCTCAATTTTGATGTTAAAGACTTGCCTAGGGTCTCCCTGTGTTCCCATCCAGGAAGATAAGGTCTCTGACAAAAAAGATTGTGTCTAGCATGTTAATCTCTACATCCCAATGCCTGCCCATAGTGCTAGACTTAGAACAATAAGCATTTGGTGAATACATGACCAAATCCCCCGTTATCTAACAGATCAGTAGTTTTAAGCTGAAGGGCAATTATAAAGTAAACCAGGTAAATAAAAGAACTTGAGGAACTGTTAAATAGTGTGAGCATATCTTCCAAGACAGGTGGCCGTAGGTTATGCAGTGCCTAATAGAAATTTCCAGATTTGCAACATACTAGGATTTCCAATGTCCTCATCACCTGTGGGAGGCTGATTAATATCAGTATTCCTGTGCCCATGATCTTTTTTAATAGAAACATTCCAAATAAAAAGCATAATTTTCCCTTTACCCTCCCTTTTGGGCTCTGTTGCTAGGAACTGGAGTTCTCAGAGGTGAATAACCCCAGGCTCTGCTGAGACTGATCTTGGCTGTCAGGCTGCCTCAGAGACATCATGATTATTCATTAGAAGGCATGAGAGAGGGCAGAGGAGGTCCCTGGGATAAATAGAAGATCCCCACTTTCCCCAATGTTTGTCCTGAGACTGGGGTTTTATGCTTTGGGTGGAGACAGTTACAAATGGAGCAGTTCCCACCTCTTTTTTGCATCTGGATGGCAAAAGGGTCTCAAGTAGGAACATAATCCTTTGAATATTTTTTTTTATCAAAATCTGTCCTAGAAATCACCTTGCTATCTATTCGCCTAACACAGAACCCTTGCACATTGATTGGTTTGTCTGAGACTTTGAAAACATCTAAGCTTCTCCAAAGCATTGAAAAAACATAGACAGCTGGTATTTTATTGGCTTTGCTTAATTTATACTTGGAGTTAAGACAGTTTATGAATTTAATTAATATAATGACTCTATTTCAAAACACAAATAATAAGAGCAGAACGGTTTACCCAGAAAGGTAAATGTTTTATTATAAAATGATGACATTCAATTATTGTTTTGGTACAAAAATTAAAAGAAAGATCTTTGCAAAAGGAAAAACATCTAAGTTTATAAAAATAGTTTATGAGAAGGGGGTGTTATATTTAAAATTTGAACGAGGTATTCATGTGGCATAACTCAAATTATAGTCAAACATCATAATTTTAAACTAATTGAAGTCCAGGTAAATTACAAAACAATTTCACCGGAATGCAATTTCAATGCTCTCAAGTACTTTAATAAACAGATAAGATACTTCCTGGCAAAATTCCTTATGTGGCATAGCTAACTCTCTTCGAAGGGCAGAAACACGTAAATGTTAGTCTAGCCAAGGTTGGACCATTATGAATTCCAGATTAATGAATTATGACTAAATCAGTTTTTACTATGTATTTAAAGTTCCCATTACCTTTAAGTAAGGTTCGTAGGAAGAAAAAAAAAAAATCAATGTTTAGTATACTGCTCCTTCAAACTATTTCTGCCTGAAGACAAAATCCTCAAATTCTACTTTCCTGCTATGTTTAAATATGATTTAGGGTTTGGTATATTTTGTGGCTAATATCAGCATATTTATAATATTTTCAATGTTCTGATATATATCAGGAGATATTATATATACACACACACACATACACATATATAGCTCCTTAATATATGTTTACCTTTAAATACGAGTCTAAACATTACATGTCAGTACTGTTTAAGTTTTTAATATTATGTGCATTAGTAGAATAAACTTATCCAAATTGGGCCCATTTTTGCAAAATCGAGCAGTTACAAGTGAACAGTTGAATGAACTACCTCTGGAATCTTTTCTTTGATTGACCAATCAATTGCACAGGGCAAGATTGCTCCCTGGCAACCCTAGATGCATCCTCTCTGCGACGTCTGTGCAATTTGCACACTGTGAGGGGAAGCTGGGTAACCTAGCTTCCTTCCTTGAGGATTCCTTGGAAATATGATGCTGTATAAACCCCCAGCAAACAACTATAAATCTGGCAAATGTTCACTGTGTCTGTGAAGATGGAATGATTCTCCCCAGACAAGCTTTGGAAAATAATGTATTGATTTCTGATGGCAATTTATTCTTCTTTGCAATCGACAGTGTTTATAAGGTGGCCTTAAATTATGGCCTTTCCTTTTTTACTCCCGGTCTTTGAAATGTAAAAATCATAGAACCAGAACACTTCAAAGAGGTCACCCCCCAAAATACACAGAATTTACACAAAGTTATTTTTAGTCATAACATCTGTAGTCACTCTAGTCTTTTTTTTTAGCAGAGTCGATTGACACAGCTTTAACTAAACGTTAATTAACTAAATGTTAACTAAACATTAAGAACTAAATTGAAATACCTCTGGGTCCATTCAAAACCAACTACAGCAGTTATAGTCTCTAAAATACACCCTTTCCAGAACACTGGACACCAGAGTCATCCAAGTGGGGGCTTGGATGACATGACATTATAAACATCTCCCAAAAGCATGTGAATTTTATTTGAGTCTGCATCCAAAAGGGTGAGAGAGGTTCTATAGGTTTTCTTTGTTCTGAGGGGGTCAAAAGGAGTTATTTCTGAGATCTCCTGTTCTCCAATTTGTACAGGCATCCAAAACCTAGAAATCATTGCCCTCTATTTTCTGAGATGATACAAAACAGGAACTACTCTGCCAAACACATTTTTTTTCTTGTTGTTTTAGGGTGGACTCCCTAGAAGCAGATCAAGGATGCAAGGAACCGTTGATTTATTGAGAGAAATAGTGAAAGAGAAGCACACATTTTTTTCCCCATAGATGCACCCAGTTTAAAAAAAAAAATCAGGCAAATTAAAACACCATATCAGTAATCCACAGTGAGTGAAGACAGAGATAAAACTAAATGTAAGTTTTATGACAATTCCCAATGCTCCAATACTGGTGATGATTCCAGTTTTTTCTCACCTACTTATCGTAATGCAAGTCCTTATGTTACTTGAAGTATGATTGTGATTATATTTTTCGAAGTAAACGATTAAAAAAACACCTTGGTACACTATGTCAGTTACTAATTATTGATAACACCTAAAAACTGACTTCAGCATACCAACTACCAATACATCATGACTGAGAACTACTAAATTAGAGAATTTAAGAAAAAAATTAAAAGTCCTTCCCCAAGTTTCAAAACCAATTTTTGAAAGAAACCAAATGAGAACCTATGCATTGCTGGAAATCTTTCACTGCCACCCTGCTTCTCACAGTGGAATGTTCTTTCCTTCACCCTGCCACTTTGAGGATACATGGTCTGTCCCAACCATCTGACTTCTGCAGAATTTGATTGCCCGACCAATCTCATGTCTCTCCTTCCTCCAGTCTCTGAGAGAGGAAAAAAGATTTCTCCAAACATGGATCCAAATCTTTATCTCACTGTTAGACTTGTAGAATCCTTTACTATTATTTATACTTCAGTCTGGTCTTAGGTAGCTAAATGCACAGGCAAAAAGCAGATAAATAGTTTGAAATATAACCCTACCACATTATTAACAATCTTTTATAAATAAGATTTATAATGGCTGCACAATTTTCCATCACATGAAACTGCCATAATTTATTTAATCATTTCCCTATTGTTGGGCATCATTTAGAAGAAATTTCACACAATCTTGAAGTGAATGTAATTGTGCTTAAATGTTTATGAATATTGCTAATTAGCTGCCTGAGATATATTCTTAGATGTGGAAATACTATATAAAAAAAATTGCATAGCACTGTGGGAGTCCGAGGTAGGTGGATCGCCGAAGATCAGGAGTTTGAAACCAGCCTGAGCAAAAGTGAGACCCCATCTCTACTAAAAATAGAAAGAAATTAATTGGCCAACTAAAAATACATAGAAAAAAATTAGCCAGGCATGGTGGTGCATGCCTATAGTCCCAGCTATGTGGGAGGCTGAGACAGGAGGATTACTTGAGCCCAGGAGTTTGAGGTTGCTGTGAGCTAGGCTGATGACATGGCACTCTAGCCCAGGCAACAGAGTGAGACTCTGCTTAAAAAAAAAATTGAACTTTTTCAAAGACACATTCCACACTGGAGACATATTGGACAACAGAATATCACTTGATTTGACAATATAAAAGATATGAAGATAATGCCATACAAGCAAGGACTTGTTGAAGATCAGTCTGCACATCCCAAGAATATTTCTTTGAGAAATTGTGTTGTTTGGAGAGCAAGACACTGTACTACAACCACTCAGAAGTACAATAGGTCAAATGCAATGTTGCCTAGGTGGCTGGTGGAACATAATCGACAAATGTAAGCACTGCCCTCTGCACCTTCCTCTCCTTCCCATTAAGTAAGGACATCATCCTGGCAGGGAGAAGGGATAGAGTTGACTACCTTCTGCTGAGAGCACAGTTTTAATAAGGCAGGAATCCAACCTCACAAACACCCTATTTGCTGTACTGGGGGAAGATGCACAAGTCAAAGCTGTTTTATTTCCTGCCAGTTTCATTCCAAAAGCAAGCAAGTAGAATGCCTTTTCTTCTTGATGGGCATTTGGAAGGCTTATGAATGCAATAATGAGAACTCTGTGTGCCCATTTGGACCCTAGAGAGTTATATAACTTTAACTCTCTTTTGGTTTTTTTGTTTTGTTAGAAGAACCTGGTGATGCCTTCCATTACCTCCTACACATGGCCACCTACTACAACCCCTGAGATGTTCCCAATGACACAGAGGCTGGTGTTAATGTGCCTAGGTTTATGGCTTAGAAAATGAGGGCAATTTTATTTGGCTGCCCTCTTAGGATTTCCAAAAATACCATCCTTATATGCATACTTGAAATCAGAGGCCACTGGTTTCAAGAACATTCCCCTCCAGGACCAGCGACACAATTTGTGCACATACTGCAAATGGAAATGTGGGGCCCATTGTTCAAACATCATTACGAATTTCACCATAAACAGCACAGTATTATACCAAGCTTGGGACTCTTCTCTGTATGGGGCCCTGTGTGACGGTGGAAACCGCCAGCTCAAGAAGATAAAGCACATTACTACCTTCTTTCATAAGGTCTCCCAGGAAGAATGGCCCTGTGCAGGAAAGAAATTTTAAAAAAATGAGAGTCTGGAGAGATGGAGTAATTCTGTTTAGATTAAATCATGCGCTACAGATAATATCTTGGGCCATATGAAATTGCCAATATTAAAATATTTTTGACCTACAAACATAGCAATTTTATATGTTTTATACTAATGTATGGTAATTATCATGATAATATATTTTTCTTGGGATTAATATTTTATTGGCATGCCAAAAAGGAGAAGAGATGATGGTAATGGTTGCCACACAAAGGTTCCTTTTGTGTTTGCGATTTGTGTAAAAGCTGTGTATGTGTATGTTAAGGTATAAACAGTGTTTTAGTTAGGGTCTGTTCTTATGCTGCTATAACAAAGAGACCACAAAAATACAGTGGATTCGTGAGGATAGAAGTTGATTTCTCAGCCACAAAATAGTATAGGCAAGGAAGCAGAGATGGTCCAAGGCAGTTCTATTTCAGTACAGAGCTTCCGTCACCTCTAGGTCCAAAGGAGTCCCTCCAGCTCCCACTGCTGCGTCTGAGTCCCAGAGTACGGGAGGGGGAGGTTCAGGGCAAGCACACATCCAGTCCTCTTAAGGGCAGGACAGAAATGGAACGCATCACTTCTGCTCGCATCCCAACAGCAAGAGCTTAGTCACATGGCCATACTGAGCTGCAAGGGCACCTTAGAAATTTAGTCTCTAGCTATGACATCCGAGAACTCAAGGTTTATGTTACTAAAGGAAGAAGCCGAGAACAAATACTAGTAGGCAACTCACAGTCTCTGCCCTAAGCAGTTTAACTTTTTAAAGGTTATTTAACATATAAATCCACAAGCACCCCATTTTGGGATGTAGATTACAGTCCTTGAGTGTGGCTCTGCTGATTGGAGTTTCACATTTTCTTCCTTGCACAAAATATAATGGATAACTCTAATTTCCAGTTTCAGTTCCTTGAAAATTCTATAAGACCTTAAAAACTTTTAATATAATTTGAGTTCAGACTCTTAGGTTTTTATATTTTCACTGTTTTAACAGTTGTCTCCTTTTATACCTAATTTGACAGCATTTTGTAGCTCACTGTCTTTCTCATTTTTTTTTCCCCCAGAAGTATTAGATTTGGTTTTCAGGGAGATGATTCTCTTTTCACACGCATAAGCTGTTTACATAATAATTAAATCGTATAGTTATTATAGCAAGTAAAATACCCATTAACATATTAAAGCACAACAAAACTAATACTTGATGAGCCTAGAGTTTAACAGACGTGTGCAGGAGAACAAGCGATTAGCTTACCAGTGGAGTGTACTTAGCATGGAGGTAGAAGCAGTCGGTATCCTTTACAGAGGGAGTAAGGAGAGCCAGTTAACCCCGCAAGTTGGCTGAGCAGAAGTCAGTGAACAGAGGTTCAGCTCTGCTTTCAACAATGCAAGTAATTCCCCCCTTCAACCTCCAACCATTGAGCAAATCATTCCAGAGCAAGCAAGATACGGGAAATAAAGATTTGCTATTTTTTCCGTCCATCCCCTTCTCAATGGCCTCTCACAGTACAAGCCTCAGACCCACTGGGGCTTAAAGATACAGAGCTCACTTTTCCACTAGCATTGTCTAAAAACAGAAACCAACTACCTCGTTGGGCGCTCACCTCAAAAGACAGAGATAAGTTCCCACCCAGGAGGAAAAGTGGCCAGCTTGAAATCACTGACCTATGCTCTGTAAGTTTCTCACACCATGCCTCTCTAAGAGATTTTCAAAGGCAGTTTTCCCTGCAGATGATTTTTATCTTATATACTGACCTTAGAACTTTACCTCAGATCCGATGAAAATCCATTGAAATGGCTTTTGCATTGAAAAGACGCCAGTGCTTTGCAATTTAGCTCTTCACGTATAAATAAAATACTAGATAATTTCTAAACAGCATTCGGTGTTGTTCAGCATACTCTGACATTTCCAGAAATTTATCATCCCCCAATATCATCTGATCAATAAATTGCCATTTCATCTCCCCCCTACCCTATTAAAAAATAGCACAGTGCTTATATAATGCTGTTCTGGAGGATTTATTTCTAAATAATTGAACAACATTGATCTTCAAATTGAATTACGAGACCCAAGCCATTTTCTTTACAGTATGTTAACAAAAAGTGACTGATTCCTATCAATAATCAGCCCATCGGTATATAAGTTACCTGGGGAATCCAGGTTTATCTTGAAGTAAGGAAATAGTTTTCTTAAATTCATTTAAAACTGAGATATAAATATTTAAATCTTTTTTTCCTATTTTTGATTTTATGCTAGGTAGTTTATAACCTACATTAGACAAATGTGTAGTTTCTTATTGTCTACTGGTGTTAGTCTTTCCTTTGAAGAATGCAACAATGTTATCTTTTTCTAGTGGATTAATATCTTCAAAAAAATTTCTGCAAGAGTGTGCTTGTGTTTACAAATGTATTTGTTGGTGAGCCTGAAATATGGAAATATTCTGCTCTTTTCTCTAGGATGGGGACATGTGTTTATGTGGTCATCAAACATTTACTGAGATCATGTTCTGGGCCCAACTTGTGCTGGGAGCCAAGGACATAGGACTGACAGAACTCTGCTCTCGGGGGACTGTCAGTATAGACTGGAAAATAGATATAACTGCAGGCAATTTAAATGTTCAACAGAGGGAAGTACAAAGTATTAGGGGTGCCTATTAGGGGTACCTAATTGCAGCTTAGCTATCTAGGGCATTATATCTGGGATCCCCCTGTGTCTCCTCCCTCTCAACAGCCATATAAAAATTGTGATCCTCATCTTAGAAATTAATGCATTTTTAAATTACCTTCTAGAAAATTCTTTAAAACATTTTGCTGAAAGACATTCATAGATCATCTGGGAGGTAAGAGTAACTAGGCATTTCTACTTTGGTCTACAGCAGGGGACGGCCAACTACCATGGCCATCAGGCCAAACAAATCCTGCTGCCACCTGGTTTTGTATGGGCCAAAAGCTAAGAATGGTTTCTACAGTTTTGAGGGTTATTTTAATGCTTGAAAAACAATCACAATTTTGCAAACATGAAAATGACACGAAATGCACATTTCAGTGCCCCTACATAAAGTTCTATTGGAACGGTACCAGGCCCACCCATTTATTGTCAATGCTTTTGTACTGCAGTGGCAGAGATGAGCAGTCGGGACAGAGGCGAGCGTGTGGTCTAAATCATTTGCATCTGACTCTTTGCTGACAAAGTTTGCCAATCCATGGCTTAGAGAATCTGTTCACTTCTGAGATGGTAGTAAAGCTCTAAAGCACATGGAATCCCAAACCCTCCTAGTTAAAGGTCCCATCCAACATCTATTAGCAGGTTCCTCATCCTGGTATCTCTCTACTTATCACGTTTTTCTAGTGGTCCCCAGGAGGAGGTTATTCTGTGACTGCCCATCCCTACCATCCTTGGTTTCATAGTTCAAAAAGCTTGAGGCAGGGGAGGATTACAGCGCTTCTCTGGAGGCTCTAGGGTCAATTTTAGACAAAACCTTCCAAGTCCCTTCCCTATCCTTCTCCATTTGCTCTCAACACATCCCACAGCTAAGGTGGACTCCATCCATCAGAAGCTCCTGTAAGTTTCCGGAACATGATTTGAAAACTAAAGGAATGAATGTGCCTCTCTCGGGGCAGGGACTAACACGAAGGGAGGTGAGGCACCAGCTTCACGCACAAAATTTAGGGAGAGCAGAGGGAATACCAAAGCATGCAGTAATCCGGATCATGTGGATAAACAGAATTATAACACAATAGTTTTAAAAAACAAAATTAATACTGAGATATCCATGATGAACAAAATATCATACGCCACAGTTTTTACAAGGACAGAATCAGTATTACTGATTTTTCCCTTTGCTTCACGTCTCAGTGGGGCTTTCCATGGCATTGTTACTAATCCTGTCTTTCTTTAAAATTTTGTTATTTTGCTCCTCATGGGATTTTTTGCATTAATGTTGATATTTTAAAAGACATTATGTTAAAATATTACAAATCTGGATTACTGAGTTTTTGGTACTCCCTTAAGTACTGTGCCTAAAGGAAGTACCTCACTCTCTGCAGCCTGGTCTTCATCCTGCTACGGCTGATTCACGCCTGATGTTCCCAAGAGGACGGATAAACTCACGCGGGGAGTAAGGAGACGGAGCAGCCCTTAGCATTTGAAGGATATAGCAGAACTATACCAATTTAGGGAAAACTGAAGCCCATAATACTTAGCATTTTTATAATGGAAAAGTGAAATCCTCCCAGGGTTAAAAAGTCACATATTTGCTGTGAATGGGAAGACTCAAACCTTCATTTGTCACATTATAATAGGAGCCCCAAGTGCACCTCTCTCAAATTTCACTTTGTTACGGGCAAAGTGAAATTACTGTGCCACCAAACTGTCTCAAGGGGGTGACTCCCGAAATGTGTCAGCAGAACTGCTATATAGCCACTGATGACACCCTGGGAAAACGCTCCTCGGTGTTGGCAGGAAGCCAGGTACCGCCATCTTCGGTTTGATTTCAGAAAATCATTATAAACCCAAATCTCTGAAACGCTGAATACAAAATTTTCAACATCAAACCCTGGCCATAGGAAAAGGTGAAAACCGGAAAAATATCCAAGAGTGAGATGACCTCATTCAATTCAGTGAATAGTGACCAAATTTCTACCATGTGCTGGGAGCTGGGAACTCAAATGTTAAGTCAAAGAAGGCTGAGCGCCTACTATGTGCTGGGGATGGTTCTAAGTGCGTAATGTGTGGGTTTTATTCACTACTCCCAAGAACTCTATAAAGTAGAAGCTAATATGATCTCCATGTTACACATGGAGAAACTGAGGCACTGAGATGTTAACTAGTCTCCAGAGCAGAGGTCACATAGCTAGGGAGTGACGTGCCCGAGATTCCAACCCCAGCTGTGTGCCGTAGCGACATGACTCTAAACTGTGACGAACGAGCCATTGCAGAAGAGTGATTCGAGTTTGCAGGCTGCCTAATTTCCTATGGAGCAGCTACTGAGTCACTTTCCCCACTTATTAAAAGAACATCCTTGCTATTAAGTACAGGGTCATTCAGCCGCAATTAGAGTTCCAGAAACCCAGAATCTTGAACCGGAAGGGCCATTACAGTGTCTAGTTCAACCTTCCTCCCCCCTTGTAGAGTTGAAGGGCTGGGGCACCAAGAGGTTAGAGCTTGTTTCAGTCATAGATAGTCATTAATCTTCCACCTGCCTGAAAAACAAGGATTCAGTAGCCAAGAATGTTAAAAAAAATAATAATAATTAATTAATTAAAAAACAAAAAGACTAAGGATAGAGAATTCAATCACTGAGAAAGAAATTTGTTTATTACCAGGAGCTGAAACTTTGGAAGGATGATTAAGGTCTTCCACTTAAATAAAGCAGAATTGTGCCCTGGATATTTGCATGCAGCTGTGCGTGTATTTCAGGTTAACATTTGCCCTCAAATCTTCCTCCAGTTTCCCTTGACAGCAAGGCAACTGAAATGTATGGCTGAATAAGTCTATTTTAAGGCTCCTTTTAGGGAGTTTATACCTTGCCACTTAGAGGTAAATTTCCCCAGCTTGCTTGCTATTGCTTAGACCTTTCTGCAAATTTAGTACTTTCACCCATCTAACAGTAATGGGTCTATGACATTTGTAGCAAAAGAGGATTGCTTTTGCCTTTTTCCCTTAATTTTTTTTCTCCTCAGTAAATTTCATGTGGATAAAATAATGCTCGTCAAGTCCAAGTGGGCATTAGAAAAAGCATAGGTGATTCAGTTAATGTGTCCACAATGTGCACATTCATCTGAACCTATGTCAGCTAATAAAGGCAAGAACTTAGCTTTGTTACAACCTAAATCTTTGAGGGGAGAAGACACACAAATAACTTCCATGCTTCTGCTCGGAATGGACCTGGGTCCCCAAATCAGAGAAAGAATACTCGAAGTATATTCAGAGCAATGGCTCTCAAATGAACAATGCCATTTTCTTAGGGGGCATGCTGGAAATTTATGGGAGTATTTTTATTGTCATAATATTTAGAGGCACTGAAAGCATTTTGTGGATGGGTCAAGGATGCCAGACATCCTCTGAAATACTAAACAGCCCTTGCCTAACAATAGGTGGTTCCACATCCCACATGACTTTTGAATGACTCCATTTAGCATTAAAAAACAATGTATTTTTGGATAATTTTAATAATAGTGAATATTCTAGGAAGTCAATTATCATATAAATCAAGGAAAATGGGTTTTTTTTCTTAATTTTGTTAAGGATATATTTATTTTTTTAGGAATTGTAGCAAAACTTTGTTGTTCACCATTTTGGAAAATATGGCAAAATGACAATACTATTTGAGTTGTTGAAGTGGCCCAAAACACTCAGCTGATAACAGTCTGCATTTGTGATGCGGCATGTTTCCTTTGAAATTATATTTATAAGTAGGTTACATTATCCAGATTTTGCTTTTTGAATGGTAAAGGTATATTACAAAAATACCTGTCATAAAATCTGGGTTGTTGGTTTCTAGTAGAAATGCCAAGCACTCTTTTAGAAAGATACTCCAACTAAATAATACATGTTGATTGTCAAAAACTAGACAAGGATCATAAAATGTTAGACCTGGAAAGGACTTAAGAAATAAATGTGCACAATGACCTTCTTACAGCTGGAAAAGTGAGCCCAGAGAGATACATAGCCAAGAAGACCTGGGTGGGGGTATCATTTATGAACAGAAGAGCTGCTTTCAAATGCCAGAAGAACTGCCCATGAAGAAGAAAGATGATGTTTGTTCTGTACTTTCCTAAGTAATGGGGGGGAAAAAAAGAAAAACAGAGTAGAAAGTTAAGAGAGTCCAATTTGGATTCAAGGAACTATAATGAGATGGAAAATATAGTTTCTTAATTCAACAGCTATCACTAGAGTGATTATCTCAAAAGATAATTGTCTATGAGAAAATAATCCAATAAACCAGTTCAGATAAATAGTGAGATTCAGAAGAAATTCACTTGACACAAAAAGGTAAACCATCTGATGGAAGCATTTGGTTTATGGCCAAAAAATATTTTTTAAAAAAGAAAGCAAACAAAAGACAAAACTGAAAAGGAGATAGAAATGGAGCAGAGACAGACGGACGGAGGTGGGCCCAGTGGTATGAGGGCTGCGTCCACAATGAGATGTGTGGACCATGCAGCTTCCCTGGTGATGGATTGGCCAAATGATATCTTAAGAATAGGAAGGTCTAAATCTCCAGACAATTCTACTTCAATGCTGTAGAAAAAAGAAAAAAAAAGAGAAAAAAAAAAAAAAGAAAAAAAAAAAAAAAAAAGAATAAATCTCCAGACAATATGAACTTGTGCAACCTAAATCCCCCATCACCACCAGGCCTTCAAATCTTCACTAGAA
This sequence comes from Mirza zaza, assembly GCA_008750895.1. Taxonomy (NCBI): domain Eukaryota; kingdom Metazoa; phylum Chordata; class Mammalia; order Primates; family Cheirogaleidae; genus Mirza; species Mirza zaza. The sequence continues at coordinate 62,187 of VSMD01121734.1, forward strand.
CTTTTCAGTGTCAGAAATACTGAAGTGAGTTGGGTTTTTCGGTGGAACTAGGAGGCAGGGCTACATTTGCCATCTGGGTTGATGTGACATGGTGTGAGATAGAAGCTTCCAGTACAGAAGTGAGAGCTCCAAGTTCAGGTGTCTGCGAGCCTGCTCTCCAGGCAGTCCTGATCTCTATTTACAGTTAAGTTTGAATATATCTGGGTGGCAATTTGGATGTCTGCAAGGCCTGTAGTAAGTATCTGAGCGAGTCTAGTAATTTAAATCATATGAAGTTGCTGACATCCAGTCATATTTAACCTAAAAATCTCAGTCACTTGTTTCACTCTGACAGAGAACAAGGGTCTGACAGTGCCCACGTGGCACCTGGTTTGAACTAAAGTAAAACTCTCTGGTAATCAGTCTGCTGGGCTACACTCACAGGTAAAATTCATTGACTATGTCCTATTTCTCTTTGTGTACTCAGAACATAACACAAAACCAGGAACACAGTAGGCACTCAACAAACATTTCATTAATTAATTAGATAAGTGATGATGGACTCTACAAATCTGGAAGGATTCAAGAAGGGGCAAAACAACTGACAATGAATTTATAGAGCTCACTTAAGCACTGGAGAATTGGATGAGTGTGTAGGAAGGGAGCATTAGATTATATGACTTTTAAAGTCACTTTTATATAGGGGAATCTTTAAAAAATGCTACACATTAATGTCTAGAATACATTAGGGAGAAGGCTTCATCTACAAGCCAAAATGATTATAAGGTCACCTCCAATTCTGCTATCCTAGAAGGCATAGTTAGGACTGGGATTGTCCTACGGAAGTCTCCTGTTTTGTTATCCAAAGTGTTCCTTCCAATTATCTGTTTTGCCTGTTTTCTGGTCTTACTGTAAAATTAAAATAATTTTGTGGTGATGACAAGAGGAAGCAATCATCAGTAAATGTAACTATTAACTTGTTTCTATTCACATAGTCTTTTCAGAACATCATTTGGAAGTGTAGGGAAATCCAGATACTATCAGCAGTAAATGAGGACAGAAATAAGCAGGCCGGTCTGCTTCCCTTCTCCTTGGAGGAGAGAGAAAGTAAACAAAGAAGTATTAGCCAAGGCAGGAAACAGGGAAGGAGCAGGCCATGTAGATAGAGCATTACAGAAAGAATAAAGCCATGGCTTTTTGAAAAGGACCTAATTGGCATGTTATAGGAACAGTAAGAAGGCCAGCGTAGTTGAAGCCAAATGAAGGAGTAGAAAGGCGGTTGGCAAAGGAAAATTATAAAAGCTGGAGAGAAGGGACGCAGGGAAATGTGTAGAGCTGTTAAGAATTGTGAGGCTGTGTGGGCTTTTTCTCTGAGGTGTGGAGCTACTGTGTGAAACCTCACAGACTGTTCCATGTACTTCACAGTCAGGAAAGCAGAGACATCTCTGAGTGAGAGATTAAACGGGGAGAAGAACAGGGAAGAGGGTGGAGAAAAATTCGAATAAGGTTGTTTTGACATCATAATTCTCGCTTTGCTATTTTCCTCCTTTTGCTTAGTTTTACCCAGTGAAAATCCAACGTGAAAGTTTTCCAGTGAGTTTAATCACTTCCTTTTATATCTTTATTGCAATCGGTGAGTCTAGATGTTAAAAGCATAGGCTGATCAAAATAACAGAGAAAGAATGTGGGTTTTCCAATATAAAAAGGTGATTCTGTTTTGAGATTCATTCATGTGGGTTAATCTAGATTATAGTTCTTTGGTGAGAAGTTAAGTCCTTTTGAGGGAAATAAAAGGAATGTATATTTGGGTAAAACATATTGGATAAAGGTGGTTCACCAACTTATTATTTCTATGTACAGTCAACACGTGGAATATTTGAAATCTCCACTCTCAGCAATTTTTTAACATTTCAAGGAAATTTTCTTGTGGAAAGGAGTAATTATATATAATCAGATTTAATTTTGTTAAGTGGAAGGAGATGCAATGTGCCTGCCAATTACACTGGCAAGTTGCTCGCCTGACCTTCCTGACGGTGTCAGCAAGAATTCCTGCAGCAGAGAATTGCATCCAAGGCCATGTCTCAGATAAAAGGAAGATGTAATGATGTAACAGTCTTTTAAGTTGAAGGCGAATATGGCAAAGAATTCTTCCTAAATCTCAGTCACTTGTTTCTCTGCCAAATTAAAGAAAAGCCAAGGAACTGTTCCTCATAATTTCATATCTAACTTCCAGTGCTAGGAACGCTTTTTTAGAAATTCACGGATCAGGAGATACTCTACCTAATGCAATAGCAACTAGAGTAAGAATCTGAATTGCTCCAGTTTCTCAAAAAACAGGTTTGTTTTTCCTACCAGTCCATGGGCAAGAGCCAGGGGAGCGTGGTGGGGAGGGGAAGGGGTGGATTCTGGCTTTTGGAGTTAGGTTTCATCTAAGCTACAAAGACCATGAAAGTTACCTTCAACCCTATTATTGTAGAGTTTTAAGACTATCATTATAGCTTTTATTTACTATTAAAATAAATTATTACACTAAGATCTCAGTAAATTGGATGTGACCTATATGACAACCTGAAATAGCCAGAAAAAGCATAATAGATGAGTATGTAATACAGGCTACTCCGCACGGAACAGGTTTGGCCTCCTCGGGGTGTCCAGGCACAGTGGGGGGCTCCCTCGGCAGAGGGGGCGGTATAGGGGGCATTCGAGTATCTCAGGTGTGGTTGAGCTAAACAGGGGCTTCAAAATCTAGCTGAGCCTCGGAATCAATTGTGGGATTTTGGTTTGTCCTCTTTTTATGATAAATGTAGTATCTTAGAACCCACCCCAACTATCTCAAATCAGAATCACGTGGCATGGAACCCTGAAATCTATCATTTGAAAAGCTCCCCAGAGAATCTTATGTGGCCAAGCCTTGTGCCAGACTCAGCATCTAACGCATATTTGTTAAGCCGTACAACAGCCCTGGTGCTGCTCTGAGCCTTGGCTACAAAGCGGGGATTAGGGTTGGGGTAGGGGTTAAGGCCACTGAACCTATCTTCACGATGATCACATTTTCTGTTATCTTCCACTGTAGAGATGTCATGGTTCTGTGTCTATAATGATAAGAAGCCCAGCTAAAAACATATTCTATTGTAAAGATAATGAAATAATAAAATAAGCATCACAATGATTACTATTGAGTATCATTATTAATAATAGTAAATAGATCATAAAAAGCCAGATCCTGTGCTAAGCACTGGGTAGGCAGTATGCCATTTAATTCTTACATTAATCCATTTTACAGATGAGAAAATGTAGGATTAGAGAGATTAAATACATGGTTTACACCCCTCCCCAAGGTGAGTGGGAGGGGGTGAGGCGATAAGCAACAAAGGTGAGCTTCCCTTCTAGGTCTGCCTGGCCCTAGAGCCTGTGATCCTAAATATTATGCTGCTCGTTAGATACGTATATGTATGTCGATATACAGGGTAGAGCATACGTGTTATTGCAGTACATGCAGTATGTAGAGTTTTGAGAATCAGGAAGGAAAATGGCCCCAGAACTGGGGTGCTGCTGCTGCTGCCACCTCTAAGTCATCTCAGTGGCTCTGGTTTCCCGGCTCCCCTGGGCATCACTGGCGCATCAGCCCCCCATGGCCCTAATGCCTCTCGGATTGACTATCAATACTGCGGTGATTTTGCCACAACTATACTGATTTAAAGATGAAATGGAAGCAGTTCAATATCAGCAGAGATGTTAAAATTACATATTCCGGGCTCTGTGCCATAAGAGGGAAGAGAGTAAAGGCTTTGTGTTCCCAGGAGGAGACTAAGAGCAAGGGGTGGGAGAAAGATTACAGGGCTGGGGGGCCGAGGAGAGGGATGCTACCCAGGCTTAGGCTGGAGTTAGCTCACAGGCTAACACGGATTTGAAGGCAGGGTGTCAAACTCCCCCAGATGCTGTTGGTATAGTAAATCAGTTAGCAGATGGTAGCTAACAACCTATGGGGCTGGAGGTGGAGAATACTGCCCCTGTAGCAGGGTTTCTCAGTCCTGCATCCACAGACCCTAAAAGAGTTCATGGGTAGAATTCAGGAAGTCTGTAAAGTTGGATGCAAAAGACATCACACCTTCATTGTCACTAACCTCTAATTTGAAGTTAGCATTCCTTTTAGTTATGAATATGAGCAACAAACCACAGACGAACAGCAGCACCTGCAACTTCACCAGGAATGGAGATCAGTGATATGCTTATATCATAACAGATTCCTTCCAGACAACCTCAAAGTATCTTTTACTCTCTGGGAGGTATAGGTGATGGTCCAAGACATCACAGCCAAGCTGGGAACCGGGGACATGACCGAGGCTGAACCTAAGACCAGGCAGGATCTCCCCTCAGTGGTGCAGACACTCCTGCAGCAGATGCAAGATAAATTCCAGACGCTGTCTGGTCAGATCATTGGAAGAAGTGATGTTATGACTAGTCACATTGGTGATCTGGAGAAAAACATCGCAGACCTCATGACATAGGCTGCAGCAGAAGAACTGGGAGGTGAAAACAAGATACCTGCCATGCAAGAGGGGAAGGTTGTTATTAATAATAATTTACACTGAAATCTGGAACACTATTTTTCCAAGCCGAGAGAAGACCTAATGGCTTTTGCAGCTGATTACTATGTGTACATAGGTTTTCCATGATAAAGTTTGCACTCTTGTCATGTACTATACACTTAGTTTATAGAGTGATTTACCCCTCAGTTTCTTGAGAGGTAAATCTTTGTATCTTCACATCTTAGACCTTGGTCAGTTGTACCATTAATTATTAAACACTAAAACTTTGTTTTTTTGTTTTTTAGACAGAGTCTCACTCTGTTGCCTGGGCTAGAGTGTCATGGCATCAAGCTAGCTCACAGCAACCTCCAACTCCTGGACTCAGGCAATCTTTCTGCCTCAGCCTCCTGAGTAGCTGGCACTACAGGCATGAACCACCATGCCCAGCTAATTTTTTCCGTATAGTTTTAGTTGACCAATTAATTTCTTTCTATTTTTAGTAGAGACAGGGTCTCATTCTTGCTCAGGCTGGTCTAGAACTCCTGACCTTGAGCAATCCTCCTGCCTCGGCCTCCCAGAGTGCTAGGATTATAGGCGAGAGCCACCACGCCCAAAACTTTGGTGGTTCTTGAAAAAACAAATCTTTTACTCTCATCATTATTTTTTAATTACAAGAGACATTAGACCCACCACTAGATTTTGTTTTTTAGTGTGTTCATAAAGAAGTACATATATCTCTGTATCATGAATATGGTCGTTTAAATCTTTTGATAATTATGTTCTAATATTATTGACTTTTCATTTCTAAATTTATGTGTTTATGGAATACATTTAAAACCTTTATTCTGAGAGGATTTCCACTGATTTCACCAGACTAGCTAAGGGCTCACAGGACACCAATTGGCAAGAGCCGGGCCCTATACCCATATGGTTAGGGAAATGCCTCGGTATCCTCACTAGGTAGCAGGTACAATTCTCAGTGCACGACACAGGTAGACAACAATTACTGTGCTTATTTGTTTTCTTTGAATCAAATGTTGGGGTTAGTTACAGTCTGAATCTGTAGAAGGAGTTTTATATTCTTCCTGGCCTGGGGGTCTCCGTAATATCATGCAGGTGGAGTGCAGGAATGTGCAGTAGCTGAGGGTATATGTAGTGCTTCTCATGCAAAATGCATTTACGCTAGATTTCAAATTGCTCCCAGGGTGTGGAGGGTGGTAGTGACAGGACAGTTAAAAGGTAAATCACAAGATAGTTCTTTAGGTCACTTATATTTTGAGGTCCTAAGATTATGGACTGGCCTCCAACTGACTTAAGAAGGAAGTGTGTCTTAGAAGACTGGTGCCAAGAAACCAGCCCTGTGGTTATGCTGGTGGGAAGCAACTGTCTAGCAACAGCCCCTTTTAGTGTCTTTGACTGTTACCCAAGACTTTCCTCAGTGATAGCAGTTGCTGCTGGGGGTTACAGAGAACCACTTGCAAATCTACACTCTTTCAAGGAAGACAACACAAATGCTTCAACTATTTAAAATTCTTCACACCACTTCAAAGAGCAAAGTCTCCCTATCCTGTTATTACTGCACTGTCCCTAAAAAAACACCCTCCCAGAGTCATTTAACTCATTGCTCTTAAATATTCAAACTCTATCATCATATAATACAACCCAAAACATCCCTTTGAAACAATTTTCATGGCTGCCAAGCTTGCTAATGGCCTTGTAAAACCAGCACCTCTGGGAATCATGATACTATTTCCTTTCCAGCATTGCGGATTGTCCCAGTGTTGCTTGCTGAAAATCAACTCAGATTGACCTTCCGGCTTCAGGGTCATGCAATTTTCCTGAGATCTTTCAACAGTGCTAAGGCACTATATCCCAGTGTGCCTGCAGGGATTGTCCCACGTTATGCTGCAGTCCTGGCATTGTGTCACCTTTCATCTTCTGATGTATCCTGGTCCAGATGGCGACTTTCATGACCATCCTGGCCATCCTTCCATTCGGGCTATGGCTGAGACGCCGACTTCTCTGTCCTCCTGAGCTCTCAGGTTCAGGAGCTCAGCTACCCCTGTGCCATTCCTGGGGAAAGCCACCTTCTCAGAGGCCTTGAAGCTTGCATGGGATTCTGCCACCAACTTGTCAAAGGTCCCTGCCTTCCTCGTTGCCTTGTAGAATTCCTCCTCGCCCTTTCCTGCTCTTCCTGGACTCCAAGAACAGCCCTTTCCAAAAGTTAATTTTTTCGTGTGTGGAAAAAAGGATGAACATGGCAGATACCCATTGGCTTTGAGCCTGTGACACAAACTTCCTGGGAGGCAAAGAGGACCAAATGAGATTATAAGACACCCTTTCAATGAACTGCTGGAGCCTCTCCATAAATATATTATCCTGATTATCCTATAGGGGTGGGAATGCACCTTTGTTTTGACTAGGATATTTATAACTCCATGGAGTTAGAAGTTAACTTGTAGAAAAACGACCGTAATGCAAATGTTGGCTGTGCATATACTTGCAAAGTCTGTCCAGAGTAGGGAAAATTGATTTCCCTCTCCACTGTAGAAAAATCCAGTTTGCACCTATTTGCAAATTTCTGTCAGGATCCCTAATCTATAACAGCATTGTACATTGATGTTTCCTTTGAACTAGCTGTAAAACCTCATTAATGAGTTAAGTAAAATCTTTGGCACGTGTTCATCTAATATCTCTATGGAAGTCATGATCTTACCTTTTCTTTCCTTTTTTTGGAAAAATATCCTTTAATACCTGGTTACCTGCTTGAAACAAAACAGCAGAGAGAGGAGCAAAGGGAGGAGGGACACAAGCTAATATCTTGGTAGGACACCTTGTCACCTCCACTTGTTCTCTCCCTTTTCTGCTCACACGTAAGGTTTAGAGAGGACTCTGGCTCTGCATTAACAGCTCTGCATTTAAGACTTGAATTCTGTCTATTTACTTCCGGATTTTTGTTTCCAGTACCTGAGGCTAATTCTTACACTTTCTACTCTGAACACAGCTCTCAACAAATCTAAGGATTCCTCCCTGGGTGGTCCATGTTAACATTCTCTCCAGAGAGTCATTGTGAAGACCACTTGTGTTCATTTTGCATAAAAATGACAGGACTGAATAGAATTTACATATGCATTCATCTGCCACACTTGAGCTAAAATACTACCCTTCAAAATCTCAATTCAACCAAAGTTTGAGTGGCTGCCCAAAATTCATGGCTGAGCCTGTCACTACTCTTCTCAAAAAAAAAAAAAAAAAAAAGGTCCCCCATGGCCTGAAGAAATAGTTCCCACCCACTTACTTTTAGGCTTTCAAAGTCCCTTGGCTTCAGCTCCCTCAATCCTGTGCCACTGTGCTCCCCGTGGTCCACAGAAGTTGTATAAAAGCCCTAACATTTCCAAGCATAGCAGGTGATTTTTGTGTCTCCCGTTCTTGGTACGTGCTGTGCCCTCCACCAGGTGACTCGTTCCTCTGCCTTCTGAACTTTTACTCTGCCGACCTGAGCTGAGATTCACCTGACCCTCTCTGTTACCCTCTCCCTCCCAGAAAAAGTTAATGGGCCTTGCATCTGTAATCTCACAACGCTGTAGCCATACTGGGAATGCAACACCTGGCCATGGCAGAATCACATACGCAGGGCCCAGCGTAAAATGAAAATGTGCGACGCCTCTCATTCAAGATTACTAAGACTTTCAAGACAGCAATCACAGAGCATTACACTAAGTGCAAGGCCCTTCTGAGGGCAGGGGCTGTAGGAGCCCACGGGCCACACACCCTTGTAGCCTGGTCAGTTTCCATAGTTGCTTTCTCATGCGTCAGGCTGAGCCCCGTGGCTTTTCCTGCCCTTGTGTCCATTGCAAATCTCCAAATTTCCCATTCAGAACCCCTTGTTCTCTGTATCAGTTTCCTGTTGCTGATGTAACAAATTGCCACAAACCTGTGGGCTTTAACCAACACAAATTTATTCTTTAGGTTTCCAGTGGCCAGAAGTCCAAACTCGGTGTCACTAGGCTAAGAGTGAGGTGTCAACAAGGCTGGTTCCTTCCAGAGGCTTGAGGAGAGAGTCCATCCGCTTCTCTCTTCCAGCCCACATTTCTTGACCTGTAGCCCCTCCCTCCAGCTTCACGTGACTGCAGTATTTTCTTCCTGTGCCTTCTCTGTGACACTGACCTTTCCTACTTCTCTTTTATGAAGACCCTTCACACCTGTGGTTCCATCCAGCCCTCCTGGATAATCCGGGCTTATCTCCCTCTCTCAGGACCCTTAACTTATTCCATCTGCACAGTCCTTTTGTGTGGTACAGGGAGGAGCCACAGATTCTAGGATTAGGACAAGACTTGGTGGGGCGAGGGACATTGCTTTTTCTACCACAGTCTGTAAGCCAGAACATCAAGTGAAGGGCTCAGGCAGAAGACACAGGTACAACACAGCGCATCATGCAGGCTGAAGGTCCCAGGCACCAATCGGCAGGAAGTCACTAGGCAACCCATGAAGGGGTGTGATTGGCTGGGCTACTCTCCCTTTAGTGGGAATCTTAAGTGAGCAGCCTGTAGAGTTGTAAAGAGCAGAGCAAGGGTGGGGAGTGGGGAGAGGAGCAAGGCACAAGGTGGCAGAGGGTTGGGTCAGGAATGGAGAGAGAGAAGGGAGAGGGCAGTGGGGGAACCGGGAGTGGGGACAGCTTCATAATCTGAGTCTGGACACCAACTGTTCTAAGGAATTACATCCCCCAGTAGGATCCGTAGGCCAGGAGGTTGAGGGACAGGATGCCCCAGGCCTGAGTAACTCATTACCAGACAGCTTGTAGGATTGCAGTAAGACTGCAGAATTAGCAAATGGAAATACAAGATGTCAAGCTAAGCTGGAATTTCAGATAAACAAATAATTTTTAGTTTTTAAATATGTGCCATGCAAATTTATGTGACAACCCTAACCCAGAGAGAGCTGCCATGGGCCACTCTGCATAAAAACCCTATTCCTAGACCACACATAGACAAAAATCAGGATTTGCTTGGCATTCTAAGCAATAGCAGGAGGCCTATTTTCCACTTTCCTGATATGCCAAATGATTTCCCTTTTGGGCCCTCCCAGGGAATGAGCTATTTCCATGCCAACATGAGAGGGCGTTGTCATTCTTTAAGCCCCCTCCCCCAGCCCCCCCAAGGCTGAGAACCAGGTTTCTCTGTCCCCACATTCAGCCCAGACAGTGAGAACTGAGCAGGTCTCCCGGCCAGGCACATGGTTTGATTGTTCATTATCGGAACTAATATCCCAAAAGATCCATCAACTCTTTGGCAGGAAATATCCACAGATGATTTAACCCTAAGATTCTTGGAAGCCCTCACCTCAAAATTACTGTTTCCACCAATCCTGATGCTCCTAATCCAATCCTAATCAAGGCCTCTTCTCCTTTGGGAAAAAAAAAAAAAAAATTCCTCCTTAAATCTCCAGTTCTCAGTGAATGCTGACCTTAACTTTCCTTCTGTGAGACTTTAGAAAACTTGCAATTGTAAATTTTTTCTCTGTCCTTTGGAGGGAGATGTAAACCTTGTCTCAGAGGCCTATTACTTTTATGACACAGGAACTACTGTCTCAAGGACCCTGGAGCCATCCCATTGAAATGCTGGTATTGAGAAAGATGGGGCTCCCATCTCCCAGTCTCTGCAGGAGGGCAGGGGCCTAACTTAGAAAACAGCTAATTAGCAAATGCAAATGGCCTAATCGCCAACACTTAAAAACTGTCCCACCTTTTGTTTCACTGCCATGGAGTCCAATCTCTCTTTCTTATTGCAATAGTTTTGCATAAAGTCTTCTTTGCCCGTTTAGTTCCATCCAGTGCAATTTTTCTTTGGGAAGAAAAGCAGGAAATTGAGAGAGAAAAAAAATCCTAAAATCCCATTTGACAGATGAAAATAGCGCATTGCAGTGCATTTAATTAATCTGCAAACTGGGGATCTCCCCCCACATCTCCAGGTCTGTAGGAGACCTGAGCTTTCAGCACTCTCCCTCACGCCTGATTCTGTGCTCCACAGATGGACTCTGGGCAGAAATATCTACTTGTAAGAGCTGTTCTCGATTTCTAAGTGTGTTTTATTGCACAGACATCCCCCAGGCCAGGCCGTTTGTGGCCTTTGCTAACAGATATGCCAAGGGCCATACAACAGCTTCCCTTTGCCTTTGTGTTCTGTATGTCCAGAGGCAGGTGGAGGATCAAACATCTTGGGTTGTCACTGACGCTCACAGATCTGCTTTACCAGGGAGCCCTCCACAGGATTTGTATTCTGGCCACGTGTGGAACCTAACTGCACATCAGAAACGTGCCCGTGATTGCAAGATGCTCTGTAAAATATTTATTCAATATTAGCTTGCAAAGAGCGCTTCCGTTAGGTAAGGGGACTGGAGAGCTTTGGCCCAAAACAAAGAGAAAGAACAAGTGTGAGCATGAAAACATTAGGCGTCAACTAAGTTTTCTGGATTTTTGAATCACAAAGGGGTGTGTACTAAACCCTCAAAATTAGAAATACCATGACATTAGCACTTTGGAGGTGAAATTACCTGAATTCACTCTTTATCTTTGCAAAAAAGATATAAATACAAAAATATTTTCTATGGTGGAAATTAATCTAAGGATTCTAGGTGAATTGAAATTCAACTGACCCATACTATTTTTTTCTAAGCATGTGAACTTTGAAACAAAAATAAGATATTTTTATTTGGGTAGAAGAAGATTCATTTATTCATCTGACCAATATGTATTAAGGGATTTAACTAGCTACATGCTAGATATATGCAATATATTACAATATATGCAATATATTTTTAAGATACTGATTTATAGCATAGTACAAAAGACAGCTATCAATAAAAAATTATCACATGGATAAATATTTAAATGCAAACTGATACAAGAGACAACAAAGAAACAATTTGTCACTTTGATACACGTAATATAAGAAAGTTTGATGTCTGTCTCAGGAAGAATCTCAGGGATGACCACAAGTTAACTAGGAGAAGGAGTGAAAGAAATGGTCGTGGTGGGGGCCCAGTGTAAGCATATGGAAAAAACAAAGCTGGGGAACTGGGAGTTGTCAGACCAACCAATGAATTATAGATCAGCTTGAGAATTTCGGTCTTTGTCCTAAGAGCAGTAGGAAGCCACAGAGGGGTTTCAGAAGGCTGCCCTTTTGAAAAGATCATACTAGGTGCAATTTGGAGAATAGTTTCAGACTGGATGGAGGACAGAGAATTCAAGGAGACTAGTTGAGAGTTAGTGCCCAGCTGGTGAGAGATGCTGGCACTCTGAATAGGATGGTGGCCATGAATATGTAGAGAAATGAACAGTTTTGAGTAATAAAGGGGACATTTAAATGTGTGCCCATTAAATAACTAAATCAAAGCTGGTGAGAGCCCCTGCCAGCAACCTGCATGGGTGATGAAAACTCCCAACTATTGCAGAAGCTTGTTACAGTGAGCTTGTCGCTAAGTAAGCATCCTATTCCCACCTTTAGGCAGTTGTTGCTAAATAGCTAATCCTCAAACCCCTTCTCCCAAATTATAAAAGTTTTTCTTTAAGACCAGAAAAGGCATTTTTTTATCCATTATTATTCATCTCAGAATCTTAAAACCATGCAAGCAAACTCCTTTTACTCCAGGCAATTCCATAACACTGGGTTTGGGCTTTAGCCTGCCTGAAATGGTATTTCCACTTGTCATAACAAAGGGAAGGTATGAGTTTGTTCAGTACTGCTCTAAGACAGGTTAAACTCGCACAGTTTGTTTGTCAAGTGGCAGAAATTGCTCTAGTCCTGGAATCTTGTACCTTAATTCATGCATGATAATGTTTTATAAAGTTGACTAAAAGGTGGGATGTTTTTCAAGAAAAAAAAAAACCAAAGATGTTTATTTAATTAATTAAACATCTACAGAGAATTGGCAACTAAGTGCCATTGTTGTTTTCTGGTCTAGGATGGGCTAACACTTCTAAAGCAGAAAGTTTTAAACATTCGCATGGTCATCATTTTCCAGAGATCCTGGATCCAGGACCTGGGATGAGGCCCAGGAATCTTCATTTTGAACAGTTGCTCTGGAATATTCTGATTCAGCTGGTCCTTTGGCCACACATGGGAAATGTTCTACAGCAGAAAAGCCCTTTTAACCTCTAGCTGAATTCAAGAAAATACCAGATGGTTCCAATAGGTCCAGTGACTCTATTCGAAATAAGTATTTGGGATCATACAAAGCTCCTCTAGAGATGCATCCTTTCTGCAGAAGTGGTGTTTCCTGAGTACCTTTGCCTTGCTCCTCTAACATGCTACCCAGGGTTACGTACACTTCATTGACTTAACATTTTCTTCTCCATAAACTTTGACAAGTTGTTGATGCTTTTCTGCACAAAAACATTTTCTTTTATTTTGACTAAAACCAACACTTCCTACAGGAATTACGAGTTTAAGAGAAGAGATATTTTTCTCAAAAGAGTTTCAAAATTGTAGCTAACTTAGCACCTCGTAGTCCTTACATATGTCTAGTCAATGGATCAGGGTGACAGGAAGGTGCTGGCTCCTGTCCACACCCCAAGGAAAGAGCAATAAGTTCTCCCCCAAAGTGAAAAAATGGAATCCTAACACTCGATGAGATTAACTATCTGTAAGAATAAACTAACTACCAGTTTGCCAGAAGATATCAGTTAATAGATGCTAATCAGTTGAACATGGAAGAATTTCTTAGAAATGATCTTTGTGTCCTAAATAGAAAATAATGTAGACCAGTGACCCAAAATAGGATCTATGCACACTAACTGTATGATTGTGGACATTTTATAATCTTTCTAAGCTTCACTTCCTTTACTGATAAAATATGGAAGTAGAAATAATTACATCTGACAAATTTTTATGAGGATTAAATGACATATTGAACATAATACACTTAGATGCTGCTTAATTTCATTCTATTGTTTTATATTGTTTGACTCAAAGATTAATAATATTAAAAGTCAGTTTCCTTCCTACTCATTTCAGCCAATTAAATTTTATTATGGAGAAGATTTCATTTGCATCACAATAAAAACTACAAACTACTTAAGAATAAACTTAGTGGAAAAAGAAAAAGAAGTCCAAAGCTATAAGAGGAAACTATAAAGCTTTACTAAGGGAAGATTCAGATGCAAAAAAATTAATATTACAAATCTATCCATTCTTCCAAAATTAATAATTAATTTCACCAATATCAATTCAATAAAATTCCCATATAATCCCTATGGTATGTTTTTTAGAACTTGAGAAGTTGATTCTCAAGTCTATGTGAAAGAGTAAATGTAAGAGAAGTAGCAAAATCATTTTGATAAAAGCCTTACCTTCCTAGAATCAGCATATACTATGTAAAAGCCACAATATTTTTGCAATGTGAAATGGATGCAGGAAAATAGATATAAATATTTTCATCTAAGCTAGTTTTGGAAGAGTTTCTAATTTGTACCAAAACAAAATAAGTATGAATATAGTGTTGAAAAATACTTGGTCCCAAGTTTTGACGTCATGAAACTATCCTATATAAATATTCTATGTATTTCTATAGCTGAGAAAGTACCTACCGGATTTCACCTTCCCTCAGATAACAACATCATTGAGAGAGAAAGTGAGAGAGGCATGAAAGAACCAGAAATTGAACAAAAGCCAGCAAACTTCAAGTCAAAATTTGGAATCACACAGGGTTAATTATCCATTTTTATAGTATCTAACCAGAGGTTACATCAATGTCACCATTGCACAGGGCATCAAAACTCCAAAGAAGAAAATATGAAGTTGCAGGAAACGTATTTGACAAAATTCATCACTTACTTATGTTTCAATACTCTCAGGAAACTAGAAGTAGAATGAAATCTCTTCAATCTGATGAGAGCATCTACAAAAACCTATAGCTGACATCTTGCTTTTACTAACGATACATAAAACCTCTACCCTACCAACAAGGCACAAGACTACAATAAAATGACAGGCCAGGCATTTGCACAGTGGAGCACTGCTGAGAAGAATTAGAGATGGTCTAAATAAATACAAGTATGTACCCATGTTATAGTTTGGAAGAATCTATGTTGTTAAGGTATCATTTTTTCTTAAATTGACCTAAAGACTTAATGCAGTCCTAAGAAAAAAAATCCCAGCAGGCTTTTTATTTTTAGAAACTGAAAATCTGATTCATGTCTAACTTTTTAATCATTTAAAGTGTACAGGTATAAGGATCAAGACTATCCAAATACAGCGTTGAAAGGAATAAAATTAGAGAACTTACTTTACCTGATTTTGAAACTTAATATAAAGCTATAGTAATGAAGACAGTGGTATTTCTCATAACCCACAAATAGATGAATAGAATAGAATACAGAGCCCAGAAATAGACCCACACATATATGATGTTTACATTTATTTGATTGTTTTTAACATAAGTATCAAAAGAAGCCAATGAAGAAGGGAAAGTCTTTTCAACATATGCTGATGGAATAACTGGATGCCCACATGGGAAATAGATGTACCTCAACCCACACTTCTCACCATAAAATAAACAGAAAAAAAATCTTTGGATTTTTCAGAGCTACATTCCTTGCTTTTTCAGTTTTGAATGGCTGCCTATATTCTTAGGCTCATGGCCTTTTCTTGCATGTTTAAGGCCTAAAAAGAGACACGTTTAAATCTTTCTCTCTCGTTCTCTCTCCTTCTCTCCCTCTCTCTCCCTCTCCCTCTCTCTCTTCCTAGCTACTTTCCTCTATCCCTCCCTCTTCCTTTCTCCTGAGATCATGACATCACTTTCTCTCCTCTCTGTGTGTCAAATTTCCTCCAGACTCTCTCTTATAAAGACTTTTGTCACAGCACTTAGGACCTATCCAGACAATCCTGGTAATGTCCCCATCTCAGGATTTTTAGTCAGTCATATCTGCCATCTTAACACTCACAGTTCCAAGGATTAGGACCTGATATCTTTGGGGGCCATTATGTAGCCTACTACTACAAAAGGTGTACGAAATTTGTCAAAACTCAGCAAATATAAAATTAAGATTTGTGTATTTTATTGTATGTAAACTTTGCATTGAAAGACAAGAACTGTAAATAAATATTACACTTTGATTATAATATGCAGGCTGAAGTACTTAAGGGGAAGTATAGGAAGATTACATAGATAAATAAGCAAGTATAGAAAATCTTAATGTGAGAATCTACCTGGTGAGTATATAGGTGGTCACTGTAAAATTCTCTCAACTTTGCTGTATTTGAAATTTTTTGGATAAGTGCTTGGCTTAAAATTTTTATATCTTGAAAAAAATCAGAGTATAAGTATTCCATAAGATCATATGTAGGACAGGCATGGTGGCTCATGCCTGTCATTCTAGCACTCTGGGAGGCCGAGGTGGGAGGCTCACTTGAGGTCAGGAGTTCCAGACCAGTCTGAGCAAGAGTGAGACCCCATCTCTACAAAAAATAGAAAAAATTAGCCAGACGCGGTGGCATGTGCCTGTAGTCTGAGCTACTTGGAAGGCTGAGGCAGGAGAATCACTTGAGCCCAGGAGTTGGAGGTTGCTGTGAGCTATGAAGACACCACTGCACTCTACCTGGGGTGACAGAGTGAGACTCTGTCTCAAAAAAAAAAAAAAGAAAGAAAAGAAAAGAAAATCATATGCAGCTGTTAAAAAGAATAATGAATTGAGTCATATAATATAGGATTCTCTGTATTTTTTGAAAGTATCAAGATGTAAAATGATAGATATAGTATGATAAATATATGAATAGGTAGAGTATTATATATAACTGATATTTTGTGTATGCAAAAGCCTCATAGGTATCATAAACTATCTGAATAAATAAGCAAATATTTACACTTTTATTTTTCCAGATTCCAAACTGACTAAACAGTCTTCTTTATGAATCTCATTTAAATCCTCATTAAGCTTTTACATATGGAAAGAATGTATAAACCAATAATAATTAACAATATATTTAATACACTATCTCTTATTTAGCTCTTACTCAGTGGTAGGTACAGAGGATTAATCACATATTATCTCAGACTCTGCATGGTACCTAAAAGAAAGTTACCATTACTATCCCAATTTTGCAGATAAGAAAGCTCAATCAACAAAAATTTGGAAGAATGTCATCTGGAACTTATATTTATTATTATTTTAAAAAATCATGTTTCTTTATACTCCTGAGCCTCTTTTGGCTATAAATTCCTTGTACCAGGTCCTAATTAGATGATCTCTTCTGAAAAATAAGTGATACATTTCTAAAATTTCAAAGTTAAGGATTATTCCCCAATTCTGAAGTTCAAAATATTGCCCAAATATCATGAGGACCTATCTCACTGGACATCACCCTATGTAGTAAATCTCTTTCCAAACCTTCTTTAACACCTACAAGGTTTAACACCTAACAAACTCTTGTGATGATGATCGTGATGATAACTATTTATTGAGTGTTGTGCTAGACATTCTGTTTATTTTTCACCATCTCCTTTATGTATTACAAATTCCTAGGAGTAGGACTTATATGGTAGCATTATTATTTCTAGTTTACAGATAAGAAAACCACTGTTCAGGAAGATTAAGTAACTTGCTGAGGGTCACTCAGCCAAGACTCATGCTACAGTCAGCCTAACATCAAAGCAATACTCTTCCCTATCTCTTGACAAAAAGGAAAAATATTCTATTATAAAAGGCACTGATTAAACTTCCTAAGGGTCTACACTAACCCTCATATATCAGAGACGGATGTTTTGTTAAAACTTGCTGAGTTTTGAGGCTCTTGAGATGATAATTGTTTTCTTGAAGGTCTTTGCTCATTATTCTTATTCAGTTCTGCTGAGGAAACCTCATTCATTTTTCTTGAGATATCCATGTCATCTCTAGAAGATATTTAATATTTATACTACAATATACTCTATATTACAATATACTCTATACTACAATATACTCTATATTATTAGTGATTTTCCATATACTTATATTTATATTTGTACTACGTATTTTATATTTCATTGTAACCCCTACATCAAAAAACATGAGAAAAACACTCAAACATATATGATAATAGTGATGATGATGACAATTATAATGTTTGACATTTTATTTCAAGTTCTCATTATTCTAGAGACAGATTCAAAACAAAGTTAAATGTAGAACAAGAGAAAATAAGTATGTGTGAGAAATACTCTAGGTTCTATTTTACCCTTCAAATTTTACTCACTCTTCTTGTAACATGACTATTCCATATAGGAAATATCACTTTCAATTTCTCCCATAGCACTCTTCCATCTCTTGGAGAGACAAAAGTAAACATGTATTAGTTTCTCATTTTAATTACAGCTTAATACTGAAAACACCTATTGCCTCCAAACAGAGAAACTGATTTTTCCCCCTGCTTTTCACCTGCCAATTTGAAATTACTTTGGCAGTTTGCTTCTATAATAATTCCACTACCTGCAGAATATCCCAGTCTCAAAGTAAAAGAGATTTGATTATGTTATGCAGATTTGTTTTCTCTTGGGTTTTAGTATCAAGTTAGTATTTAAGGGTTCCCTTACAACAAGAATTAAACATGCTGACTATGTATAAATTATGTTCTTTTAATAGTTAATATAATTTAATCCAAAGCTATTAGAAGCCTAATTGGGTTTACTTGTGCCTTGGCTTAAGGTCTAGAATATAATAAACTTAAAGGTCTGAACACAGCGAGGTTAATTATGCTTAAAACCTGCAAAGCAGCAAGTTCTGGGTCCATTACACATACACACACACGCGCACACTCGTGCACACGACAGGAAAAAGAACCAAAGAAACTCTTCCAAAAGAAAGCAAGATCACACCTTCCTTCTCAAGTCTGAGTGCTGCCATGGCTCAGGTTTTAACATAGCACTTGCTTCTTTCCCTCACGACAGAGCTTTCTGCCAAGTTATTTGTCCTCGAGGGCTGTTCAGCTCACAGTTCTGCGCTCAACATGACTCCCCAGTGCCCATAAAATTAAATATAAACTCCTCACTCTGCCTTTCAAGAATTCTCTAATTTGAACCCGATTTATCTGCGCAGTATCATTGCCCACGACTCCACTCTGTGGTCTTTAGCTTAATGAGGGTAGCTTAAGTGTTGTGCAACTTCCCGCCCCTGAGACACTGCTGGTGGTGCCCACGCCTTCCTGCCCTGTTCCAAACGCCGTTGTTGTCCCCCTGAAATCCTGCTCCTCATCGTTCCTCTCTGGTCTCAGGGGATGATGCAGGTAAATACATGGGGGTGAGGCCCAGGACGCCATTATTCTGGGTCCTAGGGAGCCAGAGTGGTAGCCCAGCACCACTGGACCTCGGCACAATTCCGGTGGCTTGCCTTTTGGGGTCACTTTATTTGCCTTGCACGTACACTTTGCAAAACTGAAGATGCAATAGCTTCCATAGATCACCATAGAACATGGAACTTTCTCATTGGACACAAGTTAGTGTCAAGGCGTCTCAGAGGTGGCTAGCTGCCCTTGGGTCTGGACCAATGCAGATGTTTAGCTTGTGCATCAGCCTCTCGGCCACTCAGCAGCTGTGGCCAGGTGCCCATGCTCAGAGAGCAGAACCCAGCAGGAGCGTGTGCAGGAGCACATCAGATCAGGCCAGCAAAAGACACGAAGACTTACAGTCTCCTTTTGGTCGAGCCCCCTTTGAGGGCCCTAAATCCCACAGGCAGACAAAAGCACTTCCTTATGTGTCAAGACGGGAGAGGAGGAGAGCTCGGACGGACCCAGCAATAAAAAGGAATGAACGACTGACACACAAAACATGATCTCCGAACCTTAGAAATATTACGCCCCGAGTGAAAGGAGCCAGATACAGTAGAGTACATACCGTATGAATCTAGTTATAAGGGGACTTTGAACAGGCAAAATTAATCGATTGTGATAGATAGATATCAAAGCAGCAGTTGCCTCTCTGGGATGCAGGTGTTGGCTGGGCAGAATCTTGTCAGAAGAGAAGCATATCTTGGGCAATGACAATGGCTTATATTAATATCTCAATATGGTATAAATTACATAGATGTATGCATTTGCCAAAGCTCATCAAACTGTATGTACTTAAAAATCTGTGCATTTCACAATAAGGATGTGATTTTTCAGTACTTAAACTGAGATTTAGAAAGTCCATACAAATTCTTGTGTTGTTTTTCCCCATATCTAAAGAAATTCCCTCATTTTCACCGGGCTTTGAGGATGAGGAGCCCACTGTGGAGGGAAGGTCGCTGCAGCCAGAATTTCTGGGTCTAAATCCTGGTTCTATCACTTTCTGGGTTTGTGATTTTGAAGTTGCCTAAGCACTCTAAGTTTGAGGCAGTTTCATGCAAAGCACAAATAATAATTATCATTATCATCATAAAAACCTCATAGAATTATAGCAAAGAATAAATAAATGAGATGATGCATATAAAATCCTTGATCTCGAGGACTAAATACTCAATCATTATTAGCTGTAAGCGTCAATAGCAGAGCTAAGCACCTTACAAGGTAGGTCTATGCTTTCTTACTCTCTTTGTTCATCTCAGCACACCCCTGTGGCCTGTGCTTTTCAAATTGGGATATACATAGCAGGGATGTGAATACTGGATATCAGGTTTTTTAAAATTATATCAACATGTGAGATGTTCCCAAGACATCACTATAATTTAATATTTTGGGGGGGAATAAACACCTTAATTATTATAAATGCATGGCATCTTTCTGGAATGTCATAAAATCTCTAGGCATGCTGAAGATAAAACAAGAGGGTTCAAAGTGGTTTTGGACATCCCCCTAGCAGCTTTCATTTATCCTCAGAACTGCCTTCTTATGGGTTCAAGTTTATTCTCCACTGATTGCAAAGTGACTTCAGTGAAGTCTGGGAAGCATCATTATGTAAATATGCTGAATTCACCTGAAATATGTTACAGATCATTTATGATTTACATTTGGAATAAATATCTGCTAGTTCATGTTAATTTATTGGCTTGATTATATTATCTACATAATCTGTTAATTCCTTACATTTCAAGAAAGACAAGTAGTAGCAATTCCTTTATCCCATGAATGAAGTTAGGAACAATGATGAGCACTTTGTATATATTTTTTTTAGAAATTAATAAAAAAGAAGTGTCAATGACAGATAATGAATAGAGCCAATATGTCCTTGCCTGGCTTCTTTTGCAAAGTGGCTGTTTATTAATGATTGGACATCAGCAGATGTGATCCACAATCAATGTTGTCCTAATGCCAAGTTCCACCAGGGAAGGCTTTCAGGAGAACAGGATGCTGAGGACAAATTGGTTCTTCGTGCTCTCAGAATGCACCCTGATTAAGTTATCTTCAGGTGCTGTGCATCCTATACACACAAATTCCCTGCACTAATTTGCTAAAGAACTCCTAAGATACTGAGAAAACAAAAACAAAAACCCAGTAGGTACACTAAGGGATCATTTTAGGCAGCATTTTTCTTAGGGCATGGAATTAGGACCTGGGCCCTCTTTGAAATTCTTATTTTATCTGGATGGAAACTGCCAAGATACGAAGGCTTGAAAAATAAACAGCCCTTGGGGTAGGTTAGTGCATGTGCTCCCTGAATCCCGACACCGGAGCTCAGAACGGGCATCTGCTTCAGCACCCTGAGTGGCTGTGTGTACATTCTCCCAGCACACACACACTCGCGTCTGGGCTGATCTCTGGGCAGCACCATCTGCTCCACACTTGTTAGGTTTCCAAGTCATGCATGTAGACCCTTTACTTTAGGACATAATTGCTGATTTCTACACGCAGCCTTTTCTTACTCCCCAGTTATTTCTCCCATAGTCGTCCTCATCTTTGTGCAAGTATTCATTGGCCTCTCGCTGTCCACAGCACAGCCTACAGGTTAAAACACAGACTCCGGAATCAGACAGTCTAAATGCAGTCCTCTACCACGTACTAGCTTTGTGACCCTGGTCAATCCCCTTAACCTCTCTGTGCCTCGTTTTTATAAAATGAGTCTGATAATAATTCTTAACTCATGGAGTGCTGTGGGGATTAAATAAATTAATGTATACAAAGCACTTAGATTTATGGCTAACACACAGCAGATGATTTGCTGCCATTGCTGCTGTTGTGATAATCGTTAGGAAGGCTGAGGAGTGACACCAAGGATATAGCAACGAGTAAGACAAACTGTGCCCTACTCCTACAGGACTTGGGGTCTGGGAAGAAGAACAAAATTTTTTTTTTTTTAATTTAGAATAATGTGAATTAAGAGTTATGTCATGGAAAGCCAAAAGCCAATATAGAAGCACACAGCCAAAGCACCCGAAACAATCAGTAGGCATTCTTCACGTGCCAATACTTCCCCTAATCTATGTAAGGCATTTGCGGGAAAAGCAAGAATATGATACATGCTTGTGGCAAAGTTGCTGCAGGAGTGACCCTAAAGCACAGAGAAAGCCCGAGTTCCAGGTGGTAGAGGAATGACTGGGAACCTCAACAACGACAGTGATTCTCAACGGGGACAATTCTCCCCCAGATGACACTTGGCAATGTCCAGAGACATTTTTGATTGTCGCAACTTAGGGGCTGGGGAGTTGGCATCTAGTGGGTAGAGGCCAGAAACAATACTAAACATCCTACAAAGCACAGGATGGCCCCACAACAAAGAATTATCCAGTCGATGATGTCAGTAGCACCGAGAATAAGAAATCCTGAACTGGAAGGAGAGAACTTGGACATCGATCAGTTTACAGGACAGACTGTAGGTCTATTTTTTTGTCTTCTTTTTGAAATATATATATTTATTATATATTGTTTAGATATATGTGTGTGTGTATATATATATATATCTCCCTCCATAATTATGTTCATTTTAGAATGCCACCCTGGAGTAAAGTTGCACTTAAGACTTACTGCTTCTTTCTACCTCAAATTATCGGAGACTACCAACAAATATCCCTTTAAAAAATTGACCAACTTGTCCCAGATCAATCTGCATGACCTATCACAAATCATCCTTTGCCTTCCTGCACTACGCCACGGTCTTTTTCACATCGTTGTTGCTTCATATGGAGAAAAGCAGAAGGAGAAGAAGGAAAGAGTCCAAGTGGCACCTGTTAGGTAGCTACTAGATTTGAACAATCTCCCTGGAATTCCGTAGAAAATGCTTGAATATATATTATTTTATTGCAGAGAGCCCTAAATTGTACATAAAAATAATTCCAAGTACTATACTTAACTTTAATCTGATTATTTCAAAAGTAGTTTAACCATTGCTGAAATTAAACAGATATTTTATCAACTGGGGTTACTACTAATTAATGCTGTTGCTCTTATTAAGGATTGTTCACTGTAGCATATATTCTGATTTCTACGAAACAATAAAAAGGTTTGTTCTCATATTTTTATTTTTAGAATGAACCATGCAACAACCACCAAAAAACATATGAACACGTCCTATTAAAGTAAGTATTTATCTTGGAAAGGCAAATTTATGGCTTCTGTAAATCTAGATGTAAGTACATCATATCTTTTAAGCTCAATGGCTAACTTATGATCTGTGTAAAAACCACCCATCAAAGTGGTGGAGCTCATTTAATTATTTACAAGTCTGTCTCTTTGTAGCAGCTGACTTGGGGACTTGTTTATCCTTTTTTATTTTGTGGAAAAGTGTCAATGTTAAGGAATGGAGCCAATATTCATTATACTGTGAGCATAATCTTAAGCAGACACAATTTTTATTTGTCACTTATACCTCAATAAAGCTGGAAAAGAAAAATCAATAAAATAAAGTAACATAAATAAAAACCTAATGTACACCATAGACTTTGGGTAACAGTGAGGTGTCAGTGTAGATCCATCAGTTGGGACAGATGTACCACTCTGGTGTAGGGGCTCCTTGTACTTGCCCCTCAATTTTGCTATAAACTTAAAACTGCTCTAAAATATAAATCTAAAAATTAAATTTAAATAAAACCTGTAAATACATCAGATTAGTAGACTAATGAACGTTAGTACTGGGAGGGCCTCGGGAATAGTTTAGTTTAGAAACTATATAGGCACTGTATAGGCAGGGAAACTGAGGCCCAGCAATGCAACATGCGTTGGCCCTAGCACTATGTCGCATTCACGGTAAAGCTGCAAACATGGGCATTTATCTAAAATGGCCATCAGTGAATAATGCCCTTGTTCAAGCCCCTCCCCTGTGAATACGATCGGATAATGCAAAGGTTCTTAGGTCAAGCGCAGTGAGACGGAACACTCACACAAGAAGTCCGGCAAAGCAGATGTACCGCTCACAGATATGCAGCCAGGAGCAACAGAAGCCCAGGATCCCCGACGAATGGATCCTCCAAGGCTCAGGAAAGCGGCTCAGGGAGGATGGAGGCTCATCTGCATGGGCCCCACTGTCACACCACAGCTGAGGGACAACAGTTTATACACCCTGGGCAACTCTCGGCTCACTGAGCCTAAGCATTGCAGGAAGGTCTGTTCTAGGAAGGCTGAGGGCATAACTTGGGCTGATCTGAACACTCCCACCTTATCTCAGGCTGCTGAATTAGCAGTACATTCCAGAGTTAGTCCCACTGTCACTAAAAGTGGGGGAAACAGACAATTATGTACCTCCTAAGGATCAGAACACCACCTGTGAAGTTGTCTTGCCAAAAATAGAATCTCCAACGGAAAAAGCCTCTAGAAATCTAAACCACCAATTTGCAGGAAATACCAAAGGCAGAGGAACATGTTAAAAACCCTCGTGGAAATGCACTAATCAATACTCAGACAGTGGGAAGTGCTATAGCATAAATAACATGGGTTCTTTACAAATAAATCGCAAGGAATAAAAATAGAGATGGGGCCAGACGCAGTGGCTCACGCCTATAATCCTAGCACTCTGGGAGGCCGAGGTGGGTGGATCGCTGGAGGTCAGGAGTTCGAGACAAGCCTGAGCAAGAGTGAGACCCTGTATCTACTAAAAATAGAAGGAAATTAATTGGCCAGCTAAAAATATATAGAGAAAAAATTAGCCAGGCATGGTGGTGCATACCTGTAGTCCCAGCTACTCAGGAGGCTGAGGCAGGAGGATCGCTTGAGCCCAGGAGTTTGAGGTTGCTGTGAACTAGGCTGACTCCATGGCACTCTAGCCCAGGAAACACAGTGAGACTTTGTCTCAGAAAAAAATAGAGATGGTAGAAGAATGTACAGATTTAAAGAAACCTAGGAGACATACCAATAATTGCAATGTATAAATCTAATTTGGACCTCAAATTGAAGAAACAATAGACGTACACACATACTCACTCACACATATTACACATATATGATACGGTTGGGAAAATATGAACAGTGGATATTTGATAATATCAAGAATTACAAATTATTGGGGCTTTTTAAAGATATTTCTATTTAATTTTTGGAAACAGAATCCTTGACTTTTAGAGATATGTTTAGTAATGTAACGATAAGATGCCTGGAGTTTACTTCAAATAAATATGATGAGAAGCAGGTGGATGTGATTGGGTTACAGACGAAACATAACTGGCCACGAGCTGAACAATGTTAGTTGACTGGGGCAGGAGCTTCAATATATTTTTATATTTTTATAATTTATAATTTTGTAATTTTCTATAGTTGGAATTAAAAAGAAAAATAAATTAAACCATGTCACCCTCTACTTAAAATATTTCAGTGACTTTTCATTGTTCTTAGGATAAAAAGCCAAAATCCTACAAGGTTCCAAATATTCTAGCCTTTGCTTACCACTCTGGCCTCAATAGATCTCACCTTTCTTCTCGTGAGTTTCATCTGCAAAGGCTCCTTCATTCCCTCAACATTTCAGGACCTTTGTGTGCTCTTCCTCTCACCAGAAATCCTTCTTTCTACCCACTTCTCCCTACTGAGTCAAACAATTCTATTAAACAATCTCATAGCACTATGTACATCAGAATTAAGGCATTTTATTGGTAGCAATTGCATATAGATTTATTTGGTTGAGGATATTACTAATGTATGATTCCCGGTAGGGACCTGGGGTGATTCTGTTCCAGTGCTTTGCTCATAAAAGGTGGTGAAAACACTTAAGTGCCAAGGGAATGGAATAAATAAAATTACTCAAGAATATTCAACCCATTGCTACTAAGTAATCTATGTATAAAGTGATGTTAAAAATATACACAAATAAAAAAGAGAGATGGAGAAAAAAAGAGAGAAAACAGTGCTGCTGATAAAGCATATTTTCTATGGGTCTTTGAGAGTTCAAAGAAGGGCAGACAGAGGACACAGAATGATACCACACTGCAACAGTTACCCTAGGCTCCTCATTTGCTCCAAAAGAGAAATTAAGTCAAAGGCTTTGTATGGACCCAGGAATGCAGCTGGGAGTCTGTGACAGCCAGTGGGATTCCCAAGAGCCCACGCCTGAGTGTGACGTCCCCACCCAACACGGAATGGACAAGCCCACAAACCACCAATGGTTAGATAGTCGTCAATGAAAAGTTGGATTTCACTTTTTTTCTTATTCTTCTATGCTTGGAAGGAAACCAAATTGGTCTGGGGAGTGGAAAAAGACAGGACATATTAATTCACTTATTGGATAGTATTTCCTTTAAGCAAAGCTGAAATTTAAATCTCTCCCATCTACTTTATTCATTACCCATCATGTACAATACCTCCTCTAAATCCAGAGAATTTTCATGTGACTCTAAATCTCTTATGGTATTCTGTCATCTATGATTAAAGAATATAGGTTTCTCTCTAGATTACATCAGGTGTGTTTTGAAACTTCTATGAGTAAGGTTATTTCAGAATCCCGGTTTCGGCACCAAAGATATGGGGGGGGGAGGGAGTCTGCCATCAGTTCTCGGTGTGCTCTTGGTCTAAGAATGACCAGACACACCAAAGTGTCAAATCCAGACTATTATCCCAGTCCTCTGACTCCTTTCTTGGAAAAATCACCAGCAAGGCCAATACAACAGAGTAACCTTAGGCAGGGAGCGGTTTCACAAGAGCAGCTGTTTATTTTAGAATAAAACCGGTCTGTCTCCGCAACTGAAGAGAAACAGACCAACTCACTCACAGACTGACCCCACTCACTTCCTGACTTCTCTGATTGTTTCTTTTTATTAGCCCAGTCCGGAGGAGGGCTCTGGGGAAGTATAGGATGCTGTCAAATGATCAACAGGATCCTCAAAATTCCATCTGCATATAACATGAGCTCCCTCTAAACCCACCTGGGGGCAGGTGTGGTGAACCACAATGCAGATTCAAGCTAATGGCATATTAATTGTCCTTAGGTTATTCTAGCTCACTTTCTAAACCTTACTAAGCCTGGGCTGGGGAATTCCTAGATTGATAAAGCATTCCCGCCCTCCCCAGGTATACTGTGTTTCCCTGAAAATAATACCTACCCATAAAATAAGCCCTAGCAGGATTTCTAAGCATATGCACAACAGAAGCCTTACCCCGAAAATAAGACCTAGTGACGGGCGTGGCTACGCAGCGCATCTGCACAACCCATGCATTTCATCTCGGAGTGGTAAAGAAGATGAGCAGCCCTTCTCCTGTGCCCCAATGTGACAGCTACTAGCCCGCAGGTGACCAGAAAGGTGCGGGCAGCCCCACCAACAAGATCGGCTCCCCCTGTCAGGTCCCGGCCATCCTGTGCGTGCTGCAAGCTGAGGCTTTGAGAGGAAAATAACACATCCCCTGAAAATAAGCCTAGGGTGTCTTCTTGAGGAAAAATAAATAAAAGACCCTGTCTTATTTTGGGGGAAACACAGTAGCAGTTGCTCCGGATAGGATTAAGGGTGGGGCAACCCCAAAATGGAGTGCCAGGCTTTATCCTTTCTCCCAGGTGGAGCAATGGCTCCAAACAGCACCAAAACAGGGAACCTTTGTCCCCTAGAAGACCTGGAGATCCCAACTATCTGCATAACAGTTATATAATAATAATCAAAATCACTTTGGGTCATTGTCTTGAGGGAGTCACATATAAATTAATTTGGAAAATAAGCCCTTCATATTTATGAATTAGGTAAAGATAACTCTAAAATACTGATGTTCAATTTTTATTAGATGCCACAAGGCCATAATAAATTCCAGATGACTTGGTTTCTATGTTTTGAGCAAGCATAGATCCAGTACAAAAATTTTAAGAGGAAAACAAACAAATCTTCAAAAAATCTATACATGTTTCCATAGAGGATGAATGATTAGGGATGGGATGGGGGGATGTTGTGAATAGAAAGGTATTCTATGCCATGTTTTTTCTGAAAAATTAATAGCATGGGAATAAGAATCATTATGCTGAAAGAAAAAGTTTAAATGTTATCATGCAATAAGTAGCTATTCTTTGTAACATCTGTACCTACCATCCTGTACAATAAAAGCTACAGCTTTTAGGCTTCTGAAAATTGAAGATGCCTATGGTTCATATTATTTTAGAGGGTACTCTATTTTAAATCACTGGAAGCTTATAACATTAATATATCAAATTGGTCATCTTTTTAAAATTAACTAGTAATATTTAGCAATGGCAACAGTATATAATACTGTAAGAACTCTCACACACTGCTAGTGCTAGTAAAATTGGCAGCATTTTCTGAAAAATGTGTTGATGTTTATCAAATGCCTTAAGATAGTCTCAACCTTTAGCCAATTACTCCACATGTAGGAATCAATGCTTATTAAACTATGAGAGAAAAAAACAAAGGCACACTTATGTGCATGGATATTCAACCTAAATACCAAAGAACAGAGGACTGTTTTAATAATGTTGATATATCCATGTAATGTCATCTTATACAACTTCTGGGGGAAATGTCTTCACAAGAATATTTAATGACATGGGGAAATAATTCTGACATAATACTAAATAAAATAAAAGCAGATCTCAAAATACAATGTAATCTCAATAATGTATACATTCAGAAAAAATTAAAAATTTACTACTCATATTTCTAGAGAATGTTTATCAAGAAATTAATAGCAGTATTATCTGGGTGATGTAGATATTTTTCTTTCATGTTGTTATTTTATTTTTTTCTCAACATTTTCTATAATGGGCTTTGATTATTTTTATAATCAGAGAGCCAGAACAAAAATTATCAAAGGGAAAATGGAAAATGATACATGGAATATATAACTCTCTATTAATGAGAAAACTAAGTGAATAATAGCATTGTAATAATGAGAAAACTAACTTAAAACAGAATATCTGTTTTTTAACCATGGTAGATAATTGGAATTCTTTTTATATGCATTTGTGTATGTGGCCCCTACTCACCAAAGAGATTTCTGGCATCTAATTGGTAATTCACTAAAGTTGGGCTTTATTTCTAGGCACTGTCCCTTAATTTCAGCTGGAACTCTTAAACAGAAAAAACTCTCAAGACACATAATTTGCCTACAAAGTACCGTACCTATCAGTCCCCAGATGCCTAAGCCAGAAGGCAATAGGTTGCCACTTCAATTAACAATTATAAAAAAAGGGTAATGACCTAATTCAAAACTTGTCGACTGTTCAAAAACAACAATTAACCAGGATTCACCCACCTATTCATCCTCATTCATTCACCGAGCGCCAGTTGAGCACCTGTTTGCTAGACAGCACCCCGAGCCCCCAGAACCTCCTGACCCCAGAGCTCAGGGAGCCGCCGTGCTCACACTGTGCCGGATCCCATGAGGCACCCAGAAGACGAAGAAGACATACCTGCCCTCACCGCTAACAGGTATTTTATGAAATAATAAATGTACTAAGTAAAAAAAGGAGATGAGCCGTGGGTGGCTGAGACACAACTGTAGAATTCCAAAGGAAAGAGAAATCTGGATTTGTAAGAAGTTGGATGATGAACGGTCACCAAGACACTCTCTATCAAGTGGGAGACATTGCCATATTGCCAGAAAGCCTCTGATTTAAAACAGATCAAATTATAAATTTCCCATTATTAAAATAAGTCATCGGAAATAACATCCAATGGAAATGGCCAAAAGTCATATTTATAACTGTCCAAGAGCTGTGACTGATGTCAAAACTCACATCCTGTCAAGTTAGTAAGCTCTAGAGCAAGAAATCAAGAAATTGTGCATGCATGTGTATGTTTTTTTTTAAGTGACGGACTGAGTCACCATTGTCGTGGAAAACTGCTAATGGCCCACAGCCATGATCAGAGCCTTTGACTCAATATGTTTCTGAGCCAAACAACAATTGCTGTAAAAGGTGCCCCAGGAGTAAGAGCAGGACAAGGACAGCTGTTGAAGGAAGAAACCCTGTGCATGAGAAATGAAGGTTTCCTAACCCTAAAGAGAGAGGTGACCCTGCAGTGTTAGAATCCATGGGGAACCTTGACAAACACCAGTACAAAAGTATCAAATAATATTCTAGCAAAGTTGCCTGCAATTGTTAAAGAGAAAGGCTATTGCTCACAACAAGAATTTGTAGTTAAGGAAACTGAGAGGCCAAAATCACTGAAGAGCTAATTTTGAAAGCTACTCAGATCTTGATGCTTACCTTTTAATATATTTCAATGATCAACAGATGAAGAATCAATAGTGAAATGTTAAGAGAGAGGATCATAATTTTGAAGAGTCTGGGGGGGTGGTCCTTGGAGCAAAGAGGATATAGCAGGCAGAATAATGGTCCCTCAAAATGTCTACATCCTAATCCCTGGGACCTGTGGATCTGTCACCTTACATAGCAAAAAGAGCTTTGCGGATGTGACTCAGTTAAGGACCTTGAGAGGAAATGATCCTGAACCATCCAGGTGGACCCAATGTGACCACAAGGGTCGTTATAAGAAGGACGCAAGAAGGTCGGAGACACAGAGATTTAAAGATGCTACACTGCTGGCTTTGAAGATAAAAGATGAGGCCATAAGTCAAGGACTGCGGGGCCTTCTAGAAGCTGGAAGAGACAAGGAAACAGATTCTACTCCGGAGCCCCCAGAGGACTGCAGCTCCACCAACACCTCGATCTTAGCCCCATGAGACTTATATTGGACCTCTGACCTTCCAAACTGTTAAGAGAATAAGTGTGTGCTATTTTAAGCCACCAAATTTGTGGTAATCGTAACAGCAACAACTGGAGCTAATGCCGATGGATACCTTTTATATTGTTGGTTTTGTTTGTTTGATGTGGAGCTTAGCAGTGGTGGAGTAGAGCAGAAAGTTCTAGGTGTTTTCTAAGATCTATTCTCTCATTTCCCATAGGAACAGAAGCTCAGTTTTCAGTGGGGCTATATCTTCCTGGAATGAAGATACAGCACTAGCCTCCCCAAGAATATGATGTTCACCTCCACCCAGTGCAACCATGTGTCTAAATCCCAGCCAAGGGGACGCGAGAAGAAGCATTGTGTACAACTACTGGGGGATGTCTTTATGGGGAACCTTCACCCTCACTTTCTCTTCTCTGTGTCTGGGGCTGCATTTTGGAGAGAACTGCTGGAACTCTGAGATGATGTGGGAGCCATGAGTGAAGAAGCTACACAGAAGAAGGAGCCTGGATTCCATCTCTGGGTTGCCAGCACTCGAGAAAGAAATGAACTGCAACTATTATTTTAGGGTTTCTGTCCACCCTCCCCTTTCAGGCCACCAAGCTCCTTCTCATCCCACCATCCCAACCCTACCCTGGAATATCTCCAACTGGGCTTTCATATTGTGTTGACTAATAAACAATGTAATGATAGCTAATGTTTATTGACTTTTATGTGTCAGATACTCTTAAAGCTCTTTACATGCATTCACCAAATTATTTCTCACAATAACCCTAAATGGTAGGTACTGTTATCTCTATTTTACCAATCAATAAACTGAAGTACAGAGATTAAAAGTTGCCTGACTATATCTGTGATTTGGTGCCTTTCATTTATTTTTGTGATGGATAAGATAAGTAAGAACACATGGGTTTTCGAGAGTAAAGAAAAAAACAACAACGATAAGAAAACAGTGCAGGTTTAATTTCTAAGGGCTTCTGCTAAAATCACACTCCAGGATCAAATTAAGTCATGGAGAGGATCAAAGTAATACCATAAATTCTTTGCACAAAGAAAGGTTATGGTGCCTTAAAATATGATAAACAAGAAAGCAAATAGAAGGAAGAGAGAGGGAGAGAGAAAAAGAGAAGGAAGAGGAAGGGAAGCTAGAGAAAAGTAAGCAAAGGAGAAAGCAAACATTGATTTTTCCTGAATTACGCTTAGTTAGATGCAGTTTCTGGAAGTGCTAAGTATCTAATTCTAAAAAACGATCTCTAGCTTTTAACGCTTACTTGCTGATACCGTAAAGATGTGCTGCTTCTTCCACTGAGTCACCCTGGTGCCTCAAGCTCACCTCTCCTTCTCGATCTCAGCCTAGAGCAATGGTTCTCACACTGTGGACCCAGAACCAGCAGCAGCAGCACCTGGGAATGAGTTGGAAATGCACATTTTTAGGCTCCATCACAGACTTACATATTCAAAAACTGGGGTAGGGTCTCACAGACTCTTTTGACAAGTTCCAGCTCCCCTTCTGCTTCAGGAGATCTTGATGCTCAGGGACTTTTGAGAACCATTGCCCTAGATCCCCCAGATTACTAGAAACTCTGCCAGCCTGAGAGTTGTCACAAGGCACCATCATCTGTAGGCTGTTACCTGGATGCAAGAAGCATAAGGCGAAAGGGGACGTATGTTATGCCAATACATGGCTTACAGGTCACTTGTGCTTAGTGATTCACAGCCTGCTTCTCACCTAAACCAAACCATACATTTATGTATTAGATGCTGTCTTAGTCCATTTTGTGCTGCTGTAACAGAATACCGAAGACTGGGTAATGTATAACAAATACAAATTCATTGACTCATGGTTCTGGAAGCTGGGAAGTCCAAGATCAAGGTGCTGGCATCTGGTGAGGGCATTCCTGCTGCATCATCAGGTAGCAGAGGGTGGAAGGGCAGAAGCACAAGAGAATGAAGCCCCCTGCCTCTGCCCTTTTGATAATGGCATTGATCTATTCACAAGGGCTCTGCTCTCATGATTTAAATACCTTCCATTGGGCCCCTTCTCCCAACACTGTCACATTAGGGATTAATGGATTCTGGGGGACTCAAACCACAGCAGATGCTATTATCCCCTTTTCATTGATAAAAAACTCAAAGAGTTAGCGATTCTGAAGCACACTCTACCAGCACTTAGCCAAAAATGAACTATGCACACATGGACCAATAATTTGGCTCCTGGGTGTATAATCCAAAGGAATTCTCACATAGGTCCCCTGGGAACACGTATAATAATTTTCACTACAGGAGACTGAGAATGCATCTGTGTGTCCATCACTGGGAGAGGTGAAAGGCCAAATGTGAGGGCAGGAAAGCAAAAGAGATGGATTTTAACTCTCCAGTGCTGAAGGAACAAAGGATCTTTCAGAGAAAAAGAACCATATTTATTCACCTATATTATGATCACACACACACATCATGATCTATTTACATCAAGTAAAAATTTGTACATGCTCAACAATACTGGTTTTCAAGAATGCATGCAAACAAAAAGGTTCAATGACATACATTTGAAATGGCTGCCTATGGGCTGAGCAGGACAGTGGAAGGGACCTATGGGGACAAAATGATGAATGAATGATAAACGAAAAACAAAAGAGGAGCTTTGTAAGGATTGATATTAATAACATGCCATCAGCTAAGGAATATGACTACATCAAAGCTTTTAAATATGAAGGGAGAGAGAGAGAAGGAGAGTAAGAGGAAGAGGGAGAGGAAGAGGGAGAGAGACAGAGAGAGAAATAAGAAAGAGAAGGTGGAAGAGGAGAGGCAGGAGACAGAAGACGCACCACACCTTTCCCAGGGCATGCAGCTGATCAGAGTGCTGGAATTTGAGCTTATCTCTCTGTGCCAGAATTTGAACACATTAAGCCATATCCTTAATCAGGAGTCAAGCTGTCTCTTCTTAAATGTTGCCTTTGATGGGTTTAGATTATGTAAGCTTCTCCAGATATGTATTTGTTTATTCATTGCACTAATATCTACTGAGTATCTAGTACATC
Organism: Mirza zaza; assembly: GCA_008750895.1. Lineage (NCBI taxonomy): Eukaryota > Metazoa > Chordata > Mammalia > Primates > Cheirogaleidae > Mirza > Mirza zaza. Next base: position 95,711 of record VSMD01121734.1, read on the forward strand.
CCAGACTATGTAGACAAGTAAGCCTGGTGCTCACAGTATAACAGGGCTTCCATGACCTGGCACTGGGACATTATCTTATGGTCTCCTGTGTTGACTCTGTGTACCAAGGAGGGCAAATGACAATAAAACATCCACACAGTATTTCCTGCTAATCCACACGTTCGCTAGATTATTTTCTGACTACCAGAATCACAATTAGGGAGCAGGGAGGCACTGTCTAGAACTAAGAATGTCTCTAACGAGAAGATTTGCAGACATGAAGCAAGAGTTGAATGATGGACAAGAAGTCATGCCATGGGCTATTTTCTGTGCTGCGAGAATACATAAACTCATGATACATGACACTTTGTTAAAATGCATGCCAAACTTGTTCTGGTGGCCAGGGTGGAAATTGATAACCATTGTGATAATAATCCCTTATATCTAGATGGCTTTTTATAGTTGAAAAAAGTGCTTTTTCCTCCCCTCTTTTGTTTGAACTTAACCATAGGCAAAGCAGGTCTCATGATGGCCATTTTGTATGATACAAATGTGTTTAAATGCAATCGTTATTTGAATGTTATCCTTTGCATATTCTAAATGAGTGTGCAACTATTTTTTTCCAGCCTTAAGCCAAGGCTTCTCTTAGAGGCTGTATTTAAAATCAAATCAAACAAACAAAACAAAACCATTTCTTCTTCATCTTACTATTTTACATGCTCGCTCGCACGCTTTCTCTTTCTCTCTCTCTCTCTCCTCTCTCCCTACACACAAGGCTACCATATTTTTATCTCAACCAAGTAGCTGCTTCTATTTTTCTCTCCACTTAAATTGCATGAGACTACCAGTGTTTTAAAACACTGAAACTGCAGAAATTAACCATCTTCATTTACTCTCTATTCCCATTTGAGGGTTCTTGTTAGCTGATAGAGAAGATTTGCAAGAAGGCTTTAAGGAGATTAATAGTCCTGATTAACATATCACAAAGACATTCAATTTGGCAGACCAAAAATAGAACCCTGGGACGTTTGGTTTCAACTGAAGTTTGTTGGGGGGCAAGAGATGGTTTGCTCACAATTTCCTTCTTTCTTTTTAGGTCCATCTCTTTAGGAGACTGCTGGCCTTTGGAGTGACTAGGGAGGGGCTAATCATGTCACAAAGTTCTGCATTGAGACAAGGGGAATCTGCATTGATTCTCCTCTCTCCTGCTGACTTCCTGTGTGACCTAGTAAAGGAAATTTAATTTATATAAGCTTTTTTAGCCTTGACTCAGCTGCTCAGCTTCACCAAACCTTGGCCTGCTCATTTGTACAGCAAAGAGAGAAATAAGAGTTAGCCACCTAGGGTTTTCCTAGGGATGAAATGAAAGAGCTCAGTAAACACTTAGCACATAGTCAGCCTCTTGAAAAGGTTTTATTCTTGGAGTGGTTATTTTCATTTTAAACTGTTTTTTCAATGTTCACGTTTAACAGCATTTCCAAAGTTAAATTACATGTAACAACCAGTATGCTATATTTAATGTGGTTGTGGTTTTTCTTTTCTCCTTTGAAATAAACAGCTCCTTAAATTGAAGATGTCATTTACAATTAATGATTTATTAGCATCAAGAATACTTGGTATTTGTTTAATAATGAAGAATTGGGAGTTAAAGGCTCTCTCATCAAGTTCTTTTGTTTTAGTGATAGGGTCCTTTATCTACTGTGTTGGATCATTTTATTGTGTCTTTTGTGGAGAACGAGCAGTCACTCAGCAGTGACTTCTACACACATAATTAGTGATCAAATTTGTGAACAGTTTAATTATTTATTATCTTTGTACACAGTGATTTGACCTTCCCTTCAGGGAATCTAGATCAACCTCATAAAGTTCCCTTATAAAACTAGTCACAATGAAAAATCAAGAACAATTATATACGTGCAAGTTGCAAACTGCATGTGCCTGCAAACTAAATGCCCAGAACCCAGAACAAAAAAAAATCCATGGCAATTCAGTCTATGAAAGTCCAAAGATAATAGGTGGGACTCTGGAGATAAGATGATCCATCTTTTCTTTCATATGAAACAGCAGACTGTATATTTATGTGTGAAAGTTCTTTGACTATCCATAAATTAGAGGTTATAGGAAAGATAGTATCGGCTGGTTCCTTTTTTCCAAACACCTTTAGCTTAGCACATGCTGTTCCCTCTGCCTGGAATGTTGTTCCCCAATGGCACAAACTATTCACCCTCCTGTTCCATCCTTTAGGTTCTGTCTCACTTTACTAGCCTTAGTTCAGCCTTTCCTCACGCAGGCAAGCCTGCCTCGACCTCTCCCCCACTGAACAGGTCCCAACCTCACACACCCCCATGGCAGCTGTGATAGCCCGCCCTGGCATTGATAATGTCTACACCTGCTGGCTCCAGTGATTATTTGATCAATGTTTGTCTCCCCAGGTGGGCTCTGAGCCCAGGAGGAAAAAGCCTGGTGTATGCTCACCGCCAGGTACTTAGTCTAAACTCAGCGACTATTTCTTGAAGCAATGAATGCCTAAGGCACACCTCTGTTAAAAGAGTGGCATGTTTCCTAGGTGTGCCCTCCCACCAGAAGTTAATCGCCTTTTCCTCTTTGACGAGTCACCTGTTATAGACAGGCATGCATGTGTGCACACATACACATACACACACAGTCACTTCGTTTGTGCCCCTGCATACACAGCAAACATGTGGGTCACAGGGGCTGATGATGCTCACGAGTCACATGACTTGCTCCTCCTGCCGGGGCAGCAGTCTGTGCTACTCAAACTCTGCTTCGGCAAGATACTGCCCCCTGCCCACCCTGGGCCCTCGCAGTGTCTCAGAAGCTGTTGAAATCGTGAATGCGACGTTACAGATGCCAAGAATCAACCACAATTTTAGAATATTTTAAACCATGAGGTCTATGACAGGCACAATGACTGTGCAATCATCCAGGTTAATTTATGAGATGAATAATTATTATTTTGATAAGATTGGGTTTCTACGTTATCATCGCTTTGAATCTCTAAGGTTATTTAGGATGTCATTTCTCTTGAGAAAAAGATCTTACATTTCAGCAATATCCACTGAGTTATAATTGTATCAGAAATTATCACATTATTTGAAGAAAATCTGATGCCATTTTAAGTTATTTTTCACAACCTTCTCAAGATATAACTGAAGCAAATAAAGTGCATGTATTTACGTTGTAAAATATGATCGACGTTGACGTACGTATACATCCACAAAGCCATCACTACAAACAAAATAACAAATATTTTCATCACTCCTCAAAATTTCTTCATACGCCATTACCATCTTTTTCTTCCTTCACCCCAGAAACCACTGGCCTCTATCTCTATGGATTACTTTTTAGGTTCCAGAGTTTTATATAAATGGAATCACACGATATCCATTTTTTTTTGGCTGTTTTTCTTTCATTCAAGTGTAATTATTTTGAGATTCAGCCATGCTGTTGCACGTATCTATAGTATACTCCTTTTGACTCCTGAGTCGTGTCAATGGCATGGATACACTGTAACTCTTTTCCATTTGCCTGTTGATGGACACTTGGGTTTGATTCCAGTTGTTGGCCATTATAAGTACAGCTATGATGAACATTCACATACATGTCCTGTGTGAATGTACATTTTCACTTTTCTTGGGTAAAGACCTAGGCATGGGATTACTGGGTCTTGTGGTAAACATATGTTTAATTTCTTTGCAAAATATCGCCAAACCTTTTCTCAAAGGGAATGTGCCATCGTACGTTCTCACCGGCAGCGTACAAGAATCCAGTAGCTCTGCATTTTCTCCAATGGTTGATAGTGATTTTTGTTTGTTTGCTCCTAATCTATTTATGGTGGCATCTCATTTTGGTTTTAGTTTGCGTTTCCCTGATGACAGTTAATGAGGAGCAACTTTCCTTTTGTCAACAATCATTTATATGTATTGTTTGGCCAAGTGTCTGTGGAAACCTTTTGCCCAATTGTTTGAGCTGTTTTATTATCGTATTGTAATTGTTCCTTATATATACATCACTTAGTATAACTGTTCTCTAGACATGAGTCATTTGTTGGGTATATGATTTGCAAATATTTTCTCCCAGCCCAAGGCTTGCCTTTGATTTTCTTCTTGGTGTCTTTCAAACAGTAAAAGTTTTAATTTTGGTGAAGTACTAGTTATCATTTTTAAAAAATATTTTGAGCTGTTTGTGTTTTGTGAGTTTGGAATTTTTTTTTTGTTTTTAAATATGCTTCTCTATGCTTATAGAATAATGGAAATGTATTAGAGTCTTCTCCCTTTCTATATGCAGACTAATATCCTCGACTAATTGCCGTTCTCCTCCCATGCACCAGGTGCAAGTCAGGCCTGGAGGCCACATTCGCAGGTAATTCTCAGGCAAGAGTGAGCGCGCTATCTTTAAGGTGCAGTCCCCACAGAAGCTCCCAGAGCAACCTCTGGTCCTCTGACTTGTCAAAATGAAGCATCAAATTAAATTCAGCCACAGAGCTTTTGCCATTGTGATTTCTCTAAGCCAAGAGGGAAAATCCAGGAACTACATTGAAAAGTCATATAGCTTTTTAACTTGCAGTTTCCAAAGGAATATTTTTAGAGCAATGAACTTCTGGCATCTATTCATGAGAGGAGATACCCTTTTCAGTGTATTCCCAGGCCTATCGCACTGTAGGTGTTCAGCAACATTTTTTGTTTTTTTGTTTCTGTTTTGTTTTGTTTCATATGACTAATGTTTTCTAATGTTCGAAAGCCAGTTAGAAAGTGGAAGTGTTTAGCCAAGGTAGAGATTGTCTCTGGAATACCTGCCCACCCTCTTGAAGAGATGTAATCTGCCATAGTTTATCTGCAAACAGCATTGAAAAAATCACTCTCCTATAAATAAGCAAAATTTGTGTTAGAAAAATGCCCCGTGAATATTGGCAGAAATGATTTGTAAACTTGCCAGCAATTCATCTTTTGTTCTTTTTGCTAAATCCCTGTGGTATTGTGTACCTCCCAATATTTTAATAAAGGAATATTTTTTCTTTTTTATTTGCAAAAGACAATAGAAAGATTAGTATTTGAGACCAGCCTTTCTGTTTCACAGATGAAAATCAGCAATACCTCTCAGTAGCACGTTGTTACATTAATACTTCAAATCACAAGGACCAAAGGGACTATCAAGACCACTCTTGATTTAAGTTTATAGGAAAAATCACCCCCCAAAACTTGATTTTTATAAATAGCCTTGTAGAGACAAATCTTTCTTACAAAATAATTCTATTTGATACCTGTAGATACTGCTACCTCCAGGAAACCTCTAGAGATGAATCCCCCAGCCCTCCCCACTAGAGGGTGGGCCACAGTTAATGACTCGCTTCCACAGAACAGAGCATGGACAGCCACAAGGAGTAACGTGCAGGCAGAAACCTAGCAGCCACAACCTTTACCAAGTGATGAAGGTCAGCATCACCAGAGATGTCACATGGATATAATGTGCCACCTGATGTGATGTGGTGAGAAGGGCACTTCACAGCTGTGGCTTTCTTCCCGAAAATCTCTAGCCCCCGTCTAATCATAAGCAAAACATCAGACAGGCCCAGATGAGGGAAGATCTGCAGGACCGGTCAAGACCTTCAAGGTCATGAAAAATAAAGTCTGAGAAACTGTCTCAGAACTGAGGGGACAAAGGAAACCATAGCAACTAAATATCATGTGGCGCCCTGCTTTGGATCCTGGAATGGAGAGAAGACATTAATTAAAAACAAACAAAAAAAGGTAAAATCCAAATAAAGCCTGAAGTTTAGAATTTTTTTTAAACCAGGCTTAGAAGCAGGAAATTCCAGTGACTAAAATCTCATAACTTCTGGGATATATGAGGTATGAGACACACTCCACTGCCAACAAGTTTTACTCTGCACGCTTTGATTTTGCATCAAACTGGCAATAAAAATATCTTAACATCATTGCTGTAAATGTGGTAATTGGAAATCAGAAACCTAGGATGGTGGTCTCCTTTGTCAGAATGCTGACTGCTCACACAGAAATAGTCCTAAAAGAGCATTTACCTTTTTCTCAGTAATGTTAGAAATGAAATGAAGAGCTGGGAAACTGAATTAAGGAAAAAAAAAAAAAAAGAAAGAGCCCGATGTAAATTCAAGGAAATAGCAGTAAGTGTGCTGAGTAACAGTGGATATGTGGGGAAGAGTAAATTCACATCTGCCTGAAGAACTTCATCAAAAGTGGATGGGAGGCAGCAAGGGCGGGAATGAAGTTCAGACCTTGTACCATGTGCTAGGCTCTCTGCTCAGTGTTTTCTACCAAGTGTCTAAATTAGTGCTCCCCAAACCAAAAATTGGTGCTGTAGGTTTCATTAGCCCATTTCACAGATTTAAAAACTAGAGTTCAGAGACGTCGAGTCACTTTCCCAAGACGTCATGCAGTAAAACTGAGATTCAAACCATGATCAGACTCCAAAAATGCATGCTTTATTTACTAAAATTATACTCCCCAAATGCCAGTCATTTATATTTATCACAATATCTATATACTACCTAAATTGCCATTTCCTTTATACTTATCTGAGTAACATTTTTTAATTCAAACATATGACATTAATATGAATATGTTTGGGTGTGTGTTTTATGTGTGTACTCAGCCCCACACATGCTACTAAAACGAAAAGGATGGGCGTTTCAATGTGAAAATTCAGAAAGTCAATAGCAAGAGCCCTTTGTAACAAGGCAGCTCTGCTACAGCAGAGTTTCCCGTGACAGATGTGCGTCGAAGGGGAATGTCAGAGCAGGGTAGGGGTGCAGGCTGGCAAAGATGTTGGGTTAATCGGGAAATACTTGATGTGTGTATGGAGGTGATCTGCAAGACGAGAGTAGGCTGCCTGTTTTCAGTCACCTTATTTCTATGATTCAGGGAGGTCACTCATTGTTGATAAAGTGAGAATTATGTGGTTATGAACACTCCAAGGTCCGTGACAATCTATCATGTCCTAACAGGCATCAAAGGCAAGAGACACCACAAATTCTCCTCACGATCAACTCCCACTTTTAACTTCATGGGGAAGATTACTCCTAATGTGTTTACACCAATTTTCCGAATGTCTACTGGCATTTGTTAAATCAATCAACACAGTGACCCAGAACCCTCACGTTGCCCTGGCTGCTCCACGTTCAGGATACGCCAAACAAAAGTCAGGTATCCTGGGACTGACACAATTATTGACCATATTTTTCAATAGCTATGGGGTCATGTGATAGTGCTCTGGCCCTTTGTAAGGCAATTTTCTCTTCTTGGAACACCTTGCCCTTCATCCGGCTAACCTTATGCATCCATTCCTTGGTTTCGGCTTCAATGTGACCCCCTCCAAACAGCTGTCCCTGACACTGCTGTCGTGGTTAGGGTCTCTCTCCCCACCTCCCATACTTTGTGTTTTTCTCACAGAAGAACCGAGCTACCACACTGCCTGTTGGCACATCCCTCCTTCCCACAAACCTCCTCCAAGGCAGAGACCATGCTTTGTTCTCTGTCGAGTCAACACTTGGCAACAAGTGCAGTGTACGTATAGCAAAGCTGGTACGTTAGTAAAGAATTCCCATAGATACAAAGAAATAAGTGAATAATTAGGACTTCCCAACTGTCCCGAGGTTGGTGACACTATTTAGGGATCAGGGCAATGTTTATCAGTAGATAAACAGATAAATAAAATGTAGTATAAGAGATCTGTCCAGAAAGCATCCAGCCATTATTAATATTACTATAACAAGAATGGTTTGCGTGACATGGCATGGATGTAACCTGGCAGCAAAGGAGGGTGGACTGGGATGCGCATGCATGAACAATGACAACGTCACTGTACCAGGCAGCAGGGTGCTAAACACCATTGAGTGAGCGTGTGTACTGCGTGGCCTTCGCGTTCAAGATGACCGAGCAAGTAGAGCAACGAATCTGCATCAAATTTTGCATGAAGCTTGAACAATCCTCCACGGAAACTATTCGGATGATTCAGAAGGCTTTCAGGGGTGATGCCATGAGTCCAGTACAAATAAAAGTGTGGCACAGACACTTCAAAGATGGTTGAGAATCTGTTGAAAGTGAGCCACATTCTGGAATGCCTGCAACAAGCCGAACACCTGGGAATGTTGAACAGGTACGGGTCAAGTTAAGAGACGCTGGGAGAACTGTGTGAGGTTCCAAGATTCCTACTTTGAAGGGAACTACAGTGTCATTGTCCTGTGTACAATGTGTCTTGCATCTTCCATCTTCTCCAATAAATACCTCTATTTTTCATAATATGTGACTGGATACTTTCCAGATAGGCCTCATATGTACACAATAGAATTACTATTTCAGCTTTCAAAAGAAGGAAATCCTACAATTTGTGACAACAGGGATGAACCTGGAGGACATTATGTTAAGTGAAATAAGCCAGGCACAGATAGGCAAATACCTCATGATCTTGCTCATGTGTGGGACCTAAAAGAGCTGAACTCCTAGAAGCAGAAAGTAGAATGGTGATTGCCAGGGGCTCTGGTGGGGCGGGGAGGGTTAGGGAGATGTTAATTAAAGGATACAAAATTTCAGTTAGACAGGAGGAATAAGTTCAAAAGACCCACTGTACAATATGGTGACTATAGTTAATAACAATGTATCATATACTTGAAAATTGCTAAGAGAATAGATTTTAAGTTTTCTCACCATAAAAAAATGGTGAGAGTATGTGAGGTAATCCACATGTTAATTAGTTTGAGTTAGCCATCCCACAGTGTAAATATATTTCAAAACAATTGCATACAATAAATATATATAATTTTTATGTGTTAATTTAAATAAATAGATAGACAAATAAATGCATCCCTCTGCTTCTCTGCCCTAAAGGGTGAGCACTTTGCACAGAATAAAAAAAAAAAATCAAGGTGAGATTACCAACGCCCACCCATTTTTATGTCAATGAGAGGACACAGGCTATACAATGATCTCGTCCCTTGAGTTTAATTCATATAGAACAGGCCTGTATGACTTGTTCATGTAATCGAAATGTATTCATTTATGGATGTGTTTAGAATCAGGAGCAATACCGGAACTAGGACAATATCTTAACCCTGTGTTGTATAGTCAAAATAGGTTCGTTTATTGACTGTGGGTTTGGCCTTCTGCTAAATGTTGTGGAGGATGTAGACAAAGAGGAGTTGGTGATAGGGTTAGGTAGACACATGAGCACACATAGAACAAGACAGTGCAGGATTTAAGGAAGTGTATATATAAATAATGTAGTGCCCGAATGGCCTGATACACAGCAGTGTTAGCATGCACTAATTTAAAACTTTCAGCGGCCTCTGCATCCCAGCATGGCTTTGTCGTTGCCTGCTTGTCTTTCTACGTGCAGTAACTGTGGCGAAGGGATAAGCTATTGCAGATTCAGGGGCGTTCATGGCCATTATTAAAATAATACTGATATAATGTACAATTGTACAGAGTTCATTTTAAGGGCAGAATTAACTGTAATGGTTTTATAAGTGACTTTAGTCTCATATTTATAGAGTCATAAGAGTGTGAAGAAGACTCTTAAGGTTTCTTAGTTTTACTTTACTCAGCTTGTGGAAAAAATTATGTGCTGTAGAGCAAGGGTTAGCAAACTGCATTTGGCCACCACCTGTAAGTAAAGTTTTACTGGAACACAGCCATGCCCATTTCTTTACATATTGTCTGTGGCTGCTTTCATACTACAACAGTGCAGTTGAGTAGTTACAACGGACTCTGTATGGTCCATGAAACTGAAAACATTAACTATTTGGCCATTTACGGAGAGGGTTTATCAAGACCTGCTATAGAGATGCTCTCAAATTCAGAAGTTCACAAAATCTCAGATTGGATCCCTTATGAAGACAAAGAATCTACTGTTAACTTGGGGGGTTCACAAGAGGAATGAGTAGGAGGGGAATCTGGAAGGTAGACAAAGAAAGATTCATGGGGAAGGAACTGCAGCTAAAACGCTGGCTAAAATTTTTATATAAACTGAAAGAGGAGACCCAGATCATTTATTACATTTGCATACATTTAGAAAAGAACAAATGAGTTGCAGGTGTAAGAGAACAAACAGGTCAATGTTGAAGCAGGGAAATAACTTTCTACCTCTTTGGCTTTCTGTATTTTGAAGTATTGATATTCTATACTTCAGTTCCCAAATCATGAACTAAAAATATTTGGATACCCAGTCTGGATATATTAGACAAATCTATTTTTGCATGTGTAACCCCTACATGTGAGTACATTAAATAGGTACTTGGTAATTATTTATAGAATAAAAAATAAAACAAAAATTGATTTTCATGCAAGTAGGCAATCTTTATCTGTTCTAGTTGAGAGACATTTGAGAGTGGAGATCTGGGCACAGTCTAGGGCGGAAGTAGGGTACATGGAGGAGACAGAAGGGAGCAGAATTTGAAATTTTAAGTAATGGGTTAATCACCCTCTAACTCATGCCAGAATAGCTTTCTTTGTATCCTAAAAATTAGAGAGATCTACAAACAAATTGACGACTGCAGTTACAGAAAACTTCTTGAGAGAACACCTTGTAGAAAGCATTCTCAAACATTTTATAAAATTTTGTTGCAGAGTCCTTTACCCTATAGAAAAGTTATATTTCCAACTTTTGCATGGGATTTTCACAGTATTATGTAGTCCACAGATAGCTAGAATGGTAAATTTTTAATTATAAAATCTGTGTAATTAAGACAGGAAACTAGCATACATGCTTGAACTCAAACCGTACCAATACAAAGATCAAGAACTCACTGCCCCTAATGTTTCAGTTTTGGGTCACGGAAATGGTTTGACCAGTGTAGGCTAAATGGATTGTCATGGCATGTGAATGTAGACAAGTCAGATCAGAGAAAGGTCCGGAAGCAGCTAGAAGAAAGAAAGAAATCAGACACAATAGCTGAATGAGAATGATACTTGAGCTCAGTATTTCTCAACGCTGGCTGCATATTGAAGTCACCAGGGAGCTCTAAAGAATCACTAATATCCAGATTCCATGCCCAGAGATTTAATTGGTCTAGGGTGGAGACTGCATTGGTATTTGTAAATGTTTCCCCAGTGATTCCAGGGCACAGTCAGGTTTGGGAACCACTAGTTTAACAACTGCCTTTGGTGTGGGAATCTGATAATACTAGCCTCATGAAACAGTAAATCTAGAGTTTCCCCAGCCTCAGTTATTCACACAACCCCTCAGAGATTGCTGCCATGTATCACATATCATTAATGTTTGTAATATTCCTCTTTAAATCAACTCATTTGCTTAAATCTCAGACCTACTTTAACCTCATTCTAAGCAGTAGCATCTGGAAAGTCACAGGTTTGGTGTGCTGGTTGTATTTTTTCCTAATACTTATTAAAATATGCAGTGTTAACATGAGTGTGATACCAGTACACAAGATGGTTTTAGGTGATGAAGACAATTTAGAAAAATTAAGCAATGTATTTCCTAAACCCATCTTGTATATAGAGTTCACAATATTAAACCATCCCTTCAATAGTGACTCAAAATACCTATCATATATCCAGCATAGATAGTAATTTATCATTTTGCTTATTCATTAATTAGAATTGTGTATTCTCTGTACTACTGCATGAGGGAGACAAGCTCCTTAGAAAATGAGCAAGCCCAACTAATATGCATCAGTTACAGCTCAACAGTGTATGCTCTAATACTTGCAAAATTATGTTGTACTAGATTTTATGAACAAAACAATATGTTATAATGATATTTGAAAATACGAAGCTTCGGGAAGGTCCTGAAGCTTTATTCTTCAGAATAATAAAGGTGTGGCAATGTTCTTGTTAACTTGGTATTGATAGAAAATAGTTGAAAATGGCTACATATTAATTTAAGATACACCTAGAAAACGATATACTCTGGTACAAATAAGTTTACTTATTTAACTATGAATGATGTTAATCGATTTTTTTTATTGGCTGAGAGGTTTCTCTGAACCTTTAATATGCAAATATAATTTGTGAATTTCAAGGAAAGAGCTTTAGTATATGGAATTTTTCAAGTTTGGTTGAGCAGAAAATCCTTCCTCCTTGGACCATCAGATAAGGTTCCCTAAGAATTTGTGTTTTCTGGAACATGACTTGAGAAACACCAGCCTACTATATGACTGTATTAGCTATTCCTACGTTTAATTCCAGTTATGTAGTCTGTAGGTATGTTGAACTTGCTGATCAGTAAAGTATATGTATCGGGTTATTTTTTTTCTCCTTAGAGGTTCCCAGTTTATTCCATTTTGTTCCCATAGAATAGAACCTGTTTTTCCCAAGTTGGAATTCTGAGATGTCTTATATGGAAATTAAATGCCTAGAAGAATCCTAGGGGAATCATTTATTTGTCTATATGATGTACATGACACATGAAGAGTTAAATAATGTCAGGGCCAACCCTCGTATAGAAGGAAGAAGATTTCACAAAGTTTTTAAGCCCAACTTTTACACATTCAAGGGATTGGCTTCCTATGTGAGGAGTGTGGATAGTAACACAATTAATCTATAGCAATTACTTGGTAGAACAGAAAAAAAAAAGAGATAAAAGAAAAATAATTGTGCAAAATTCTTACAATAATTATTCAAAGTTATTCAAGCTTTCGTTCTGCCTTTCTTCACTAAGTACCTTATTCATTTGCCAACACTCTTAAAAATTCTTTGAAAACATTAATTTGAGGACTTTCATGCCATCTCATCATTATGAATAGATATATGATAATGCATTTCTTAAAAAGTCCCCAATTGTTTAAACAGGTTCCCCTCCTAACCACTGCAATAAATAATATTCAGTGGACATTCTTTCATATAAACTTTTTACTTGCTCACAAATATTTGTGTGTTCCTTTTGCATCAAGCCCAGCATTAGGTTCTGGGAATTCAATGGTGAGAAAAAAAGTATATGGTCTCTTCTCTTGAGGGTTTATACAAATGCATTTAAAATTTCAACCCCGATGGTGGCATGCACCTATAATCCCAGCTACTCGGAAGACTGAGGTGGGAGGATCACTTGTGGCCAGGAGTTCAAGACCAGTTTGGGCAACATAGAGAACTCATTTCAAAAATAAAGTAAAATAAAATCTCAAGTTTAAAGGGCTTTTAATAAAAGGTAGACTGCGGTATGAGACCATGAAGCAAGAAATTCTTTTGTTCAGCAAACTGGGAATCACTTCTCTGAGGAGAAAGTTAAAAAGCTTTCTGCTTGTCTGAGATAATTCCATTTATATCTTACAGTTAAAACTTCATATGATTGTTAATTCCTTGAACCACTCCCAAACTTAGGGTGTATTCTTATCACATAAACACTAATAACCTCGCTGAGAATTAATAATTATTTGAACTAGATGGGTCACCCTGTAGCAAGTAAATTGCACCTCTTACAGGTCACTGTTATCTCTTCCTTACGCTACTTATCAGAACCATCTTGGGAGTCCATCCAGATAATTTTAAAACTTTTACTTTGCTTTGGAAGCTTGGGAAAAGGAAGATTGCTTGGGGCTGCTGTTTCCCACTTGTAGCCATCGCCCCAAACACAGTGGAAGAGTCTGAATGAACTACAGGATGATTTCAGCTCATGTGTCTGGAACGAGGATCTGACAAGTTTTCTGTCTTCTTCAAATGGTTCAATTTGTCCCCCCCAAAATTACTGTTTTTTTCAGTTTTAGCTGTTTCAGTCCTCTCCTAGCTTATAAATAAGGTTTTATTGACTTGGAACAAATAGTGCATTTTTGCTGGAACAGAACGGAAAAAATATAAGAAATGGTTTCAATCTGATGAGAGAACGGGTGGACAAAGGAAGCCATGATAAAATTGCTGTGGAATACAAATGTGTGTGTTAAATGGCGCACACAGGGGAATTTGTAAAAGAAAACTCCTCTGGGGGCCAGCTCCAGATAGCACAGCGTCCTGGGCTCGTTTCTCATTTGCATGAGCATCGTTTCATATTTTTCCTCTGAAAGTAAAATAAAGTCTTAAAACTTGTCTGCTGGGGAGAATATTAAATTATAGAATCTTTCCAACCAGAAGATACTATGGTGAAGAAATAAAAAAAAAAAATCTACTTATGAATATTGCCTCTAAAATGACCATGACTATGAATATGCAAAAGAGAGAATATGAGTTAACATGCTGATTGCAAAAGAAAAAAGCACTGACTGTCCCTTAATAACAATAATGCCTCAAATTGGTGTGTTTTTCTCTGAATTTACTATTAACCATAAATCATCGAAAGGCTTAATATTTCGCTTGGACTCGTTCGTGTTTAATGTTCCAAGGAGACAGAGATGGAGACGAGATGTTTCTGTAAAGAAAATGATCCAGTGTTTAATGCTTTTCAAATCTCATTCTAACAACAGTATATCTTACCCTAAATAGCTTACATTTTTATGGGCATTCCATCACCATGAGTCTTATTGATTAATAAGACTCTTATTTAGCACGTTTAAATTTTCGGGAATTTTATATAACAGAAGCAGGTGTTCAGGCCTATTCATAGTCTTTCTTTCATAAGTCATATACCCAGCTCAACAGGAGAGGAGGGTTTCTAATTGCCAGGTGAAGGAGGGTTATATAAACAGTAGACAAATATGGGGGCAAATCTTCTACCTAAATTTTGTAGTTAATACTAAAGAAGGGTAATCCTGGGCCTCAGTTTCCCAACCACAGTATTGCTCTGTGCTCTAACTGGATTTATAGGTTAATTTCTAACCCTTTGCTACTCACTGTGATCCTCATCTTGTAACCATCCAGACTCTAGATTCTAGATTTTTGTTGATTCTAGATTGTCTAGATTCTAGAGAATGAAGTTGGAACACATTTCTTATTTTAGAATTTTCTGCTAGATGTAGCAGGTCTATTTAAACTCTTGGTTGCAAAGGACAAAAACACATCTAAAATTTGCTTAAGCTAAATGGGAATTTCTTTATCACGTAACTGAAAAGTATAGGATTAGAACAGACTCACTGAGTGGCATGATCTACCGGTCAAGTTACGTCACTTGGGCCAAGGCTCTCTCCCCTCTCTCTCCCCTCCATGTTGGCCTCAATTTTAGCCTCCACCTGGTGGAATATGGTTGTCAACAGACCCAGATTTATAGACTCATAGGTCAAGACTAGCAGAAAAGAGAGTTCCTCCCACTAAACATTTAGAAGAGATGTCCTGCACTTTGTGTGTCCAAACCTAAGCCAGTCCCCATGACAAGGAGGAAGAGGTGCTAGGCCTAGGTCATTACAAGACCACCCCTAGAGGTGGGATTAGAACCAATACCAATCAAACTGCATTGACTTAAAAGACTGCTTTTCCCAGACAAAATTTTCTCTATAACTAGAAGAAGGGTGGAAGGAAGCTAGGCAGCAAATGAAATAACACATACACAAAAATAAGCCAATTAATTAAAGAAAGTAAAACCAAAACAAACACTTAAACATACAAATACCTAGTACAGTCTAAACCTAGGAGGGAAACTTCAGCCTTGCCTTCACTGTTTTCTTTGGAAAATAAATAACATCCTTTGATATCCCTCAAAGTAGTCCATGGAGGACTGATATCCAACTCACAGTTGAGTTAACTTGTGGAACTTGGTCCACGTTGTATCTGTCCTACCATGTTGTTTCTTTTCCAGTTTGATGAAAACAGTTGCACAACAGAGAAATAATAGAAAAACAATGACAAAGTAAAAATTATTCTTGTTTGTAGAGCTTAAAAATAAGTTTTGCATAAGCTAATTCCATTGCAAACTTTCTCATTACTGCCTGAGTACTTCACTCAGCTAAGAGAAGGAAGGAATCAACCCACTGAACGCTAGTCAGCTACACATTTAAAATTTCAAGTGTGCTGTAAAGCCAAATAGAATTCATTTGAGGGCTCTGATGTAGTGGCTGTTGTGTTTTGAGTGTCATCATGGTTCAGATCCATTCAAATTTAAATTCTGGTCATTCTCAGAATACTTCTATGTTGGAAATTTCTGTCTTTGTAAAAAAGAATAACAAAAATGTGTAAACATCATAAATTTTACCCAGAGAACAAAAACTTGGGACAATGTCTACTAAGAAATTTGGTTGAAGATAATATGGTAAAGAAATATCTGACAAATAGATTTAACATCAAGCCAGACTCAAAAAGACCTTTTTAACTTGTATTTTTTTAACCTAAAGAGCCACTTTCAATGGTTATTTCTTACAAGTTGAGAAAGTTACGGAATCCTACAACACACTTTCTAATTCTGCCTTTTGCTAACTGAAACTCATTCATTTCAAACTCTTCTGTTGACCACCTACTATGCGACAGTCACAGTGCTGGTCAGCTGAGGAGATGACACTGCTTCTGTTCTCACCCCTTGCAACTCAAGGTTAACCACCTTCTCATCAAAATACCATCTTCTCTTGGATTCTGGTTGTCCTCAGCATCTACCTGGCAACTGAAGCCATGGGTGTGGATGTGGAAGAGAGTGGACGGGGGAAGGGAGAGGAGGGGTCATTGATCCTAAGTGAGGCATTCATTCATAGAGCATTATCCATGGGCAGGAAATTCATGATTTCTTAATTCATCTACCTCCTGTTAAAGACAGTGTAGAATGAGGTTTGTTAAGTGTATGGAAAGAGAGACACTCTAATATACCAATGTTGCAATTATCAATTACTAAAGATATTTGGAGGACAATTCAAATGCACATATGCTTGGACACCATAATTTCTATCTTAAAATCTATTCTAGTGGGTAAAAAATACCTGGATATACCTTATAGGAGAAGGTTTATTGGAAAGAAATTGTTTTTAAAGCAGAAAATTAGAAACAACTGACATCTCCCTCCATGGGGACATAGTTAAATAAAATGTGGTATATTCATATGATGGAATGCTTAATGTAATTAAAATGAATAAACTACATCTATATCCCTCAATATTAATAAACAACAGAAAATAAAACTTTATACGGTCATGCCACTTATGTGCATTGAAAATACATGATTATATATATATATATATACATATAGACAGAAACACACATATGTATGTGAGAACATTTTTTTAAGTACTAAAAGAATAATACACATTAAGAAAGTGAGAAAAGAACTAGGATAGAAGTTGTTTTCAAAAGAAACTTTATCTGAAATATTTCATTTATAGAAAAAGATGAAGGAATAGAGTAAATTTGTAACAATGGTCAATTCTGAGTGATGAGAAAATAGTTGTCATTCTTTGAACTTTTCTGTGCTTTTAAAATTACCACCCAAAACAGTAATACTCCCCCAAATAAAGGAAGAAATAAAAATAAGTAAATAAACAAACACCCCTGCTTTAGGGCAGTGATACCTGGTTTTTATGTCCACAAGTTATTCTGAACTTGAAATATAGCCTATTCCTTAATCCATAATCCCAATCCATTCAGTTTGTCATGGTTAAACATTCTGAGTATAAATATCAGGAATTTGGGTATTTTAGCAAATCTCATACGTTGAAAATACATTTTTAGATTTCTTTCTCTTTCTATCTGGATTGCAGAAGAGTGTTAATGTTTTCTCATTAAAAGAGAAAATATACCAAAACTTCAAATCCCAAGGACTTCCCCCCTCCCTACACGGCTTCCCCTCTTCCCACCACCCACCTTCCTGATGTCTATATTAGAGTTCTGAGACGATTCCAACAGGCCTAGCTCAGCCCCTGCAAGTATCACTTCAGAAAACAGCTACCAGGCCCATCAACTGATGGCAATTACAGGACTGAGACATTTTCCTCCAGCACTGTATCGTATTAACTTTTTGTTTGTTTCCTTTAAATTGTAGGGTGACCTGCTTTCAGTTTGGAAGTTATAACCAGTGGCCAAATGAGAACAATCCTTTTCATCAAAAAGAACAGAAGAGCCAAGGATTCCAAAGACGCCTGGGCACTGAGAAAATGAACAAGCAAATACAAAATTCGGCTATTAAAATTAGAGACATGGACAAAAACCTTTTTAAACAGATAACCTTTTTGTATTAAAATATGATTTCTTTGACCTGTAGGTATTTATATATCCATGCCCTGCTACTCTATCATTAAATATATCTGAAGTTGGGTGCACGATGCATTAATTTGGCAGATTCTCATATGTCTAATTAACTTCAACCTACATTTTACCTTCTGGGCCAGCAGTGTTGAGGCTCTGATCAAACTCACTTCTTAGCGAATCAGCTAAGTTCATATAAGGAAGTTTCTCTGCCTCAAGGACTATCTGGACCAAATAAAAATAATAATATGTTGCAGCAGTAAATAAATACCTAGCAGACTAATAAGAGCTAAGTGTCGCTATTGTCTGGCACTGGAAGTTAACAGTCTGTATTTCATGATAACAGAAAAATTAGTGGGAAATGTTTTGAGTAGATGGAAACCAAGTGTGAGGACAAGTAATACAGCTTTTAATTCTAATAGTTTACACAAATCATAAAGCACTGTTGGAAAATTGTCAAAATGAATGATCTGAATGTGACCAAGGGTTTGAAATGAAGCTGGAAAAATATCAAAAGTTTGTCAACAATAAACTATTACACAATGATAAGAGGATCCATAAGCAGCGTCTGGTGTATTTTAGGATCCCCAAATTTCAGGAGCCACCAATTCTAACTCAATACAATATATTATTTATGGACTTTCCAGTCTTTACTTATACATCTCTATGCATGAGCATCCAGAACCTCTCCAAGGCAAGCGAACTGCATTTCAGGTAAGTCTTGAAAACAGAGACAGAAGGGGGGATTCCCCAGCTGGTGTTCAAATGAGACTTCCTGTAGGTTTTTTTTTTTTGTATTTTGGTTTTTTTTTAATTTCAGAATATTATGGGGGTGCAAATGCTTTGATCACATGAATTGCCTTTGCACCACCCACGTCAAAGCTACTGGCTTGCCCATCCCCCAGCTTCCTGAAGTTCTCACCCAGTGGTCCCAGCGCTCTCTTCTGATGTCATAGAATACGGTGACCCCCTTCCTACAGGGCCACTCTGCAGACAGGAGAACTCAGCTGTGTACCTCCTCAGGGTCTTTGCTAAGCCAGGCTAACCATCCCCAGTTCCTTCAGCTTGTTTTTTAAATTTCTTTGCAGATTCACACAGTTTTAAATTGCAAAGCCAAAGTCCTTCTAATATTATTTCAAATAATATTCTTAAAGAGAAACCCCAAATATAAAACATGATACCCAAAAAGTGGTTTGATAGGAAATAAGTGACATGATTTTCTAAAAAAAATTAATTCAGTATTCAAAGATAAATGCCTGAACAAATCTAATCAGTTAGATACAGTAAAATAGATGGATAATATAATATATAATAATATGTAAATAATAGAAAATTGTATGTGTACATGTGTGTATGTGTGTGTATGAAGAATACATGTGCACACATGTGCGCATAAGTACAGAGACAGAGAGAATGGTCTTCTTCATTTTGCCTAGAAGATGCACTCAGTTTAAACATTAAAGTTTTGGCAACATTTTCAGTGTCCTCACTAATCTTCTTAAGATATCCTACAGGTCAACACGCTCCCTTGAGAGAAATTGAAAGTGAAGGTTAGAAATCAGTCCTGGGGTGGGAGGAGATTGTTTCTGGGAGGCAGGAAGAGTCAAATTCCATCTAGAAAACTATTTAATTCAGCAAATATAATTGAGCAATTACTTTGTGGGTGTGAGATATACAAGCAACAGACACCATAAAATAGATATCCTAGGCCAGTACAAATTAAACATTCACATTCCTTCAAACAAGAACACTCATTCATTCATTCAGCCAATATTTATTGAGCCCTCCCACATCAGCCCTGTTATGAGAAATAGAACATCGGTGTGGCTGGAACACGGTGGGCAGGTAGAAACATGGATTCTATGTGACTCTGGAGCTGAAATGGTCATGTAGCTTCAGCCAGTATAGGTCAAAGAATAACCCCAGCAGCAGTTATCATATCATATTATGCTCCCGTTAATCATATTTACTGAAGGCTTATTGTGCCCAATGACCTAAGCTCTTTAAGTTGTGATATATATATATATATTATATATTATATATTTATGTACACACACATATATATACATCAATCACTATACTTTGAGAATGATATAATTATTATCTCTATTTTATACACAAAGAAGCTAAAGATTAGTTATCCACAGTCCCACAGCTGATGAATGTATGTATGTACATTTGCAAAAAAAGCCATGTGCCCTTTGCAAGGTAACCTTGCAGCTCTTCTGGTTAAGAGGCAGGGTCAACTGCTTGAATCATCTTGGCCTTATGACTTACTATGGCCAATTTAACACAGCATAAGTGACAGTGTTCCAATTCCGGCCTCAGCCTCGAGAGCCCTTGCCTGCTTCTGTTCTGTCTCTCATACCCCTGAGATCACCATGTGACAATCCTAAGCCAGCCTACGGGAGAACGAGAAACCACATGGGGAAGACCGTCCCAGGTGACGTCCCAGGTGACTCGGGGGCCGACTAACCTTAGAAGCTAAAAAGAGCCCATCAGAGATCAGCTGAGCCCTGCCAAGCCCCACCTAGACCAGAATAACCAACCAGCCTGCCAACCAGTAGACTTAGGATGAGCAATCATAAATGTTCCTTGTTTTAAGACACTACGCTTGGGAATAGTTTGTTATGAAATTGAAACCCAAGATTGTCTGACTCTAGATGCTATGCATTTAATTCCTACGTTTTTCTCTTGCCAAATATTGAAACAGAATTCTCCACCTTGGAATTAGGAGAGTTTCTATATCTGATGGCCTGATACTGCTTGTTCAGTGATTTTGCTTTTTCTCCAATCCTCCCGAACAAGAAGTCCATCTTGTTTATGCAAATTGATTTTTTTCATTCTGAGGTTGTTTTTCCTCTGTAAATCCTCATTTCCAGCTGCTCTGGGTCAGGGGTAAAGATAGAGCCTTCCAACAAGCCTTTTGGCATTACAGAGCCAAGAGCCATCTGTTTGGCCGCAGGCTATTCACCATGGGCCCAAGTAGCACGCTTCTGACCAGTGGTTGATAATTTGATAGCTCATCATTACCCAATAAATATGCTAATCATTACCCCTGAAGTGGGACTAAAACAGTAATTTGGTTGCAAAACATCTAGTGCATGTCCAGAAGATACAAAATGAATGTGATTCAGGCTTAACTTTGTGAAACTGTCATTTTGCTATTTATCCCATTTTATTTGCAACCACACTCTGATCTATCCATGCTCATACACAGGAGATTAAATGGCACTCCCTGTGGTCTGATAAATAACTATCACTTTCTTTGACATGTTATCATTTTACTCCATTCTGTCAGGATGAATTTTCGTCTTGAATAGCTCTAATAGATTACCCTAGAAACCTAAGAAAGAACAAGGAGAGAGAAGTGTGGATGAAGGAACCATTTACTTACTCCCCAACATTTAACCATCCAAGTCATCCAATAAGGACCTATTACTTGCAACATGCCTTTTTAAAAAAATTAGATTCTGCAATCTATTAAGCCATTTCAATTGGGTAAATGTTCTTTCTAATTAAGTAATCATAATGATGGCATCTAATATTTGAAATAATAGGAGTGTTTAAACCACTTATTTCCACATTCAACATTTTATCTTTTTAATACTGATAAAGAAAGTGAGTCTAAAAGCCATTAAAATATTTGTTCCTAATCTCACAACATTTTTTCCTTTTATTCAAATGTTGTTGTTATATTAATAAATAGATTAGCAGGGAATGAGGACCTGGGTCCTGTGCTTCACCTCCACCTTAACTATTTTTCTCACCAGCTATGTAAACAGTGTCTTTTGGAGTTGGGCAGTGTGCACCTTGTGAGACTGTACATGGCAGTAGATGGATTATGGACTTATCAGAAATAAGTCAACTAGATTCTCAATGGGAATAACAGCTAATAATTTTTTGAGCACACGTCGTGTACTAAATATTTGGTACACATTATCTCATTTAGTCCTTAAAACAATTCTCTGAAGTAGTCTTAGAGTTGTTTCTGTTTTCTAGAGGAAACAAAAAAAATCAGAGATGCTAAGTGTCTTCCTCAGAGTCATCCAGCCAGCAAGATACAGGGCTATAATTCAATGATGGGGTCAATCAGAAGCCTTTGTCCGCTTTGGGATTAGGAAGCTGAAATGAGAAGTCTGCAGAACAGAGGGTATGTCCAGAAAGAAACAGAATTGAGAGACAGAGATAAGAGTTTACAACATTTAACAGAAGTCCAGCCTAAGGTCCCAAACACAGTATTGCTCAAACTGACTATGATGAAGAGACAGGTTCTGCCCACCCCAATTCAGCCCAAATCAATACTTCTAAAAATAATAAATAAAAATAAAACACTAAAAATATTTTTTAAAAAACAAATGATAGATGTGCTAATTACCCTGATCTGATCACTATACATCACATGTATCAAAACAATCACTATGTACCCTATGAATATATACAATTTTTGATCTGTCAAATAAAAAAATAAAATTAATTTAAGAATACAAGGTACCAATTTTTTATGATGAGATTTAGCAAATAAAATCATTCTAGCAAATTGCTATAAGAGCTTCCAAACACTTTTAGTATCTGCTCTTCTCTTGTGGGTAGGTAGGAGTTCATTAGGGAACTGGCACAAGTTTGAGGACCACCCGTTTTGAGAGGTATCTGAGCTATTATTCACTTCTGAAAAATCAACTTAACTCATGCTCAGGGTCAACTCTCAAATTCTACCCTCTACTCCCAAAGAATCAAATTCCAGTTATTGGAAGTTAAGTAGTAGGATACAGTCTAGTGACTACCAGACACTTCTGTACAAATGAAGCCCCATTAAATAGACATGTCTGGGTAGGTCCTCTGAGCCTCATGATGAAGCTGAAACATCTTTAAAATGGCCTTCCTTGTAAAATAAAAATCTTCAAAGCAACATAACCATAAATGAAAATTACAATGGCTAAACAGAATCTGCATTTATAAAATTTCACTAATTAATTACCTTTTCTTCCTCTATAGACTTTCAAACCTTCCTAGGGCTGGAAAATGCTTAAAGAGATTTCTCTCTCCATTGCCACTTATGAAACCACTTCCTCTTCCACCTCCATTTCCAACTTTCCTGCAGAACTACCAGAAAATAAAAAGGTAGTTTTAAGATTTTGAAAGACAAGAGTTTTGTGCTTCTCTGTTTTTCCTGTCTTCTCCCCCTCCCCCCTGCAAGAGGTCAGGGTTGGAGAGAATATTCTTCTTACAAATCAAAGGCTAGCCTAGAAAAGAGGATGAAAAGGTGAGCTATGGCTGTCCTGCCATGAAAAAAAAGACCCTGGATTGGCTGGTTGGTTGGTTAGTTAGTTAGTTAGTGAGTTACTTGGATCCCAGCAGTGTTAAACAGAAAAATGCCTTGGAAGAATGGCAGCCTATGGGATACCTCCAAAGGAATCCAGATTCCTTAGAAGGGCCACAAAGCCGTAGTGAATGTTGAGTCCTGAGTAAGGGGAGGTCCCAGCAGAGAAGCAGCCTGCTCTGTTTCTCCACTCAGAGCCTTCCCAAATCCCAAGGGAAGGGGGGGGGGGCACGTGCTTCCTTGTGCTCACTATTCTGGATATGAAGGAAAATACAGGTGATGTGAACTAACAAGCAGCTGGCGGGCCCTCCGGGCAAGGAGGTCTCTAGGGACAGCTTAGGAGGCTGCAGTGTCCCCACTGTAGTTACAGATGGGTCTCGGATGCCTCTGAGCCTGTCCTCCTCTTTTCCTCCTTTCTTCTCCCACCTGCTCCTCCTCTGCTGTTTTTTTAACTTTTCATTTCGAAAAAATTCAAACTTACAGAAAAGTTGCAAAAATATACTAAAATAAATTCAATGTACTGCTCACCTAGATCACTAATTTTGTCACATTTGCTTTCTTGGTTTATATGTGTGTGTGTACATATATATAATATTATGTATGCAATATACATACATGATGTTATTCTGCTGAACAATTTAATCTTTCATATTAAATACATCAGCAGGTATCCCCTGGGAATAAGGATATTATTTCACGTAACCCCAATTCAGTCATTGAGTTCTGGAAATTAATACGGATATAATGCTATTATCTAATACACATTCTGTATTCAAATTTCACTAATTGTACCAATAATATACTTTGCACCAGTGTTTTGCTGACCCAGTCTAGGGGTCATTTAATTGTCTTGCATCATTAGTGGCCTGAATCTGGAACAGGCTTTCATGACATTGACATTTTTTGAAGGGCATAGGACAGTTGTTTTTTCGGAATACTTCGGTCTGCCTGATTGTTTCCCTATGATTGGATTTGAGTTACACACGAATACTGTACAAGTGACATTGTGACTTTCTCAGCACCCCAGGAGGTACATAACATATTTTTTTCATTCCTTCAATATTTACTGAGTGTTACTGTCAGACATCGTGCCACATAACAGAAAGAGATAGAGATACTCTCTCACTCTTCTGGTCTCTTTGTTTCTTTAAAACATTTTTTCCCATTTATTATTTGCCTATATCCATGGGGGTACAAGCACAATTCTGCTATGTTGATATGTTGCACTGCAGCAAAGCCAGGGCCTTCAGTGCATCCATCGCCAAAGTAATGCAGTTTGT
This sequence comes from Mirza zaza, assembly GCA_008750895.1. Lineage (NCBI taxonomy): Eukaryota > Metazoa > Chordata > Mammalia > Primates > Cheirogaleidae > Mirza > Mirza zaza. Next base: position 120,316 of record VSMD01121734.1, read on the forward strand.
ACCCCCAAGCAACCTCCCGCCACCCACCCCCTCCCATGCCTCCACCCACCCAACTCTCTACCGCCCAGAGTGTCCCGCACCCTGCTTCCACGTGTGCACGTTATTTAGCTCCCACTTACAAGTGAGAACGTGCGATATTTGTCATTCTCTGTCTGAATTGTTTGGCTTAAGATAATGGCCTCTAGTTCCATCCTTGTTGCTGCAAAAGACATGATGTCATGCTTTTTGTGTGTGTGTATATACCACAGTTTCTTTATTCAATCCTCTCTTGATGGACACTTAGGTTGATTCCATATCTTGGCTACTATGAATAGTACTGTGATAAACATTCACGTGCAGGCACATGATATTAATTTGCCCTGTTGCCAATGTTAACTTTGGTCACATGGGTGAGATGGTTTCTGAACAATTTCTCTGCTTTAAAGGAAGCTTTTTTTTTTTTCCTTTATAAAAGTGATCTGTGGAGGAGATATGTTGATATTGTATCAATGCTCTGTTCCCCAATAAATTTACCCAGTAGTTTTAAAACAAACTCTTATTATATTTTGTTTGCATTGATGGCCAAATTGTTCATCTAAACTGTTCCATAATTTAATTACACGCTCAGCCCTTGCCAGCCCTGACCCGAGAAGCCCTACCAATTTATTGCACACTGAGAGCCTTTCCACTCGTTTTGAAACTACTCACTTCATATTTCAATATATGAGGATTTGGAGAACAACCCACATTCACACTTTGCACCTGAGTCATGACACAGGTGGCCTCCAAAGAAAGCCACTATTATTTTTGCTACATTACTTCTTTCCTATTTCACTCCACGGATGTGAAGAAAAGTGATCCAACCTGGACTCTTTGCACATCAAACAACGGTTGCTTTAGAGAGGCTGAGCAAAACAGGTAGGGGAAAACTCCTAAACTCAAAAATCAAACCAAGTCCCAGCCAATCTGGGAAGCAAAATGCCCACTCAGTCTGCAAAGCCACAGCAGGGCATCCTGCTGACTTCTGAGCAAAATTAATTGCAAGATCCTGGCAGGTCTCCAAACAACCGCCGGTCTTCCCTTCATTATCGAAAATCTCTGCTGTCACTTCTTAATCAGCACTTCATTCGTAATTCTATAGACTGTATTTTGCTTGCACTTAGGGAGGGATTGGTGCAAATACCATTTTTACTCAGCAATTATTTTGCATAAGGATTTAAGTTGGAGCTCACAGTTTGGCAAGATTTGGAAATTAGGTAGCGAAATAGCCTCAGGGTTTTTTGGGAAACAAACCAGTCTCCACTTAACACTGCATAGACACGTGGAAGCCATCCTTCCAGGTCATGAGGATGTGTCCTGAAAATATTGGCCTATAAAGTGGAATCAGCAAGCATGCACTCTCTTTTTTTATTTTTCTTGCTAGTGGTACAAAAACAACAACAAAAACAAAAACACCAATAAGGAACAGTTGACCACAAATGGGAAATACTTTGAACATTTATTGGGAAGTTTTTGACTAGCTTGTTTTTCTGCTCACTATGGGAATATAACAAAATGTCACTTGTTTTTTTTCTCTAGACCAGGTCTTCATGCTCCAATCCTTTCCTCATCTGAAAACCAAGTAGTGAAATATTATCAGGACAAGGGGTCATATGCCCACTGATACTGAATGTTGAGAATTAACCATTAAGGACAGGAATGGGGAATTTGAAGGACTTCCTTTGCTCTAAGGATATTGCAGAAAAAGCATATCTAGAGAATCTTGGGGAATTGCAAATTTAAGGAAGGCATGAAAAAGGCCTCTGTGGGTAAATCAGAGAGATCATTTAAGCCAACTTTTTTCACCGGAAAATTGTCCTGACCATCTGAGGCCTAGAGAGATCACACGGTCTAAACCTCAATATTTAAATAAAACTGCCAACAGCCCAAATCTGCCTTCCTGCTCCCCACTGCAGCTGCTCCTCCACAACAAGGTTTCCTTCACCTGTATAATCTATACAAATATATTTACCAACATAATTCATTATATCTCTACTCACTTACCTTTCCTATTTCCAATGCAATAGATTCTATTTATGATAAAAATTACCCTCTCTATAGGAGCAATGATATTTTCTCTGTGTGCCTATGGGTATTAATAGAGATTAAAAGGGATAACGTACATAATAGCACTTGGTCCATAGCTTTATACTTTTTCATAGATAAAAACATTATTATATATATTATTAGTATAAAATAAGCTGTGATCTACTACCATTTTTTTTCCCTGTATTTGGTTTGGAGCTAGGACTACTGGAGACAGAAGAGTCCTAGGTTTTCTTTCTTACTCTGCCATTCACCAGCTGTGTGACCTTGGACGAGTTACTGAATCATTTAGAGGCTCTCTCAAAAATGAGGATAGCATTGCTTTTGCTAGGATTATAAACAATAAAATAGAATGCAAAAAAAAAATCCATTTTCTTAAAAATGCTTTTGGAATAAACATTCTATACCCTTTCTTAGAAAGAATGAAATTAAAGTAAATCTGACTCCACTAAGGAGGCAGCAGGTCATACTCTGTTTATATAAAAGAACTTGTATTAATTGAGCACACATGTAGGTTATGTTGGCATAATGGTATTTAGAAGGGCCCCAGGCCGGGCGCGGTGGCTCACGCCTGTAATCCTAGCACTCTGGGAGGCCAAGGCGGGCGGATTGCTCGAGGTCAGGAGTTCAAAACCAGCCTGAGCAAGAGTGAGACCCCGTCTCTACTAAAAATAGAAAGAAATTAATTGGCCAACTAAAAATATATAGAAAAAATTAGCTGGACATGGTGGCACATGCCTGTAGTCCCAGTTACTTGGGAGGCTGAGGCAGGAGGATCAGTTTAGCCCAGGAGTTTGAGGTTGCTGTGAGCTAGGCTGACACCACGGCACTCACTCTAGCCTGGGCAACAGAGTGAGACTCTGTCGCAAAAAAAAAAAAAAAAAAAGAAGGGCCCCAGATACCCGAATCTTATTAATCTATTTGGCCAGAGTTACTTCTATGGCTTAAAATTCTCCAATGGCTCCTTCTCTTTACTCAAGCCCTGGGCATATAGGATCACCTGACCTGCCCTCTGTTCCTCATCAATCTCCTTTTCTACCACCCACTCTCTCTCTGAAGTTCACCATACTACAGCCACATGGCCTTTCACTCAGTGCCTTGAGCATGGTGATGCTTCTCAGGAAATCATGTGTTTGCTCTTTCCACTGCCTGGATTGTAAAATCCTTGAATGCCTGATCTTCAGATCTCAGCTCAGAAAGACCCCCCATGCTCACAGTCTTGAAGCTTCCCTGCCCACCCACCCTCTTTCTGAACCTGTTCTCTTTATACCACTGCAGCCACCCTCAAAGGAGGTCTTTTCGGTCCTGTTCACTACAGCATCTTCAGCACTTGTAATCAAACTCAGTAACTGTGTGTGAAAATAACAAAAGACCAAATGAATAATTCTATAAAATACGAAGGTGATAAGATATAAACAACATTGGATTCTGCTTAATACTAGCACTTCTGCCTTGCATTCCAAGTATTCAGGATAAAGTTTAATGTTCTCTAACAGACCAAGAGCCCTTGGAGGCTAAAGATTCTGCCCTAGAGATACCTCCTTCCCCCCTGAGGCTCCCATTACTCGGGAAAGTTTGCTGAATGTCTACAGGAAGGCAGACAGACAGGGAGGGAGGGAAGAAAGAATTTGTCACCAGATGGACAATGACTTTTCCTATAGCAACGTACTGGAGCAGGCAGCCATGAATTTGCTGCCGGGCTGGCGGTAGAGAGGATTCCACTCTCAGTATTAATTCAGAGCAGAGAAGTGCTGTCAAGCGTCTGCGGGAGCGTGGATGGCGGTGTTGGAGAATTCTCCGCTGGACAGCTCCTAAACCACGGGAAGCCAAAACTGCACAAGTGAGAGACGTGCCTTCCCAAGAGCCCCGAGGAAAGATCTTTTAAATCAGGGAACCAGATGGTCTGCCTTATTAAAGGGTGCCTCTCAAAGACAAGTTCTCTTTTTTATTCCTTTAACACTCACCTTGGCGAAAGGTGAACTTCTACTTTTGAATCAATCTCTCTAAGGTCCCCTGTTCTCAGGCTTGACCTCTTTTCTAAAGCAGGACGTTCAACCTCTGCTGTCTTCTTGGTGTTGAGGAGGAGGGAGCTGAACGTGTCCCCAGGAGCCACTTTTGCCCATAAGAAGTAAGACGCATCCCACAGATGAGATACGAATCCCATTTCCATCTAAAGCTTGATTACGGGAGAGCACCCAACCCACTGCCTTCGCTCCCTAACCATCTGCTGTGTGCCTATGACACCACTCTCCGGCTAGGATGCTGTCTGTGGAACGCCCTAGAACAGCTCCCCGTATCCATGTGAAGACAGCATGATGTAGCACTGTGAAAAGAGGGGACTCAGGGGAGTCTGGCCACACATGGGATCTCGGACAAGTCAGATCTCCTCCACGGATCTGTTTCCTCGGTGGGACCACACGACTCCAAGTATCTTGGGAAGAAAACAATAATGGAATCACGATTTAACATTGCAACCAAAAACAGCTACATCTGACTTCGAAGGGAATCCCCGAATTGATTTCGGTGACAATCGCTGCTTGTGTTTGGTCTGGTCTGGTTTGAGCTAACTCGGTGGCACTCAAAGTGCTGCCCTGAGACTGGCAGCCTCAGGGGAACTCACAAGGAATAAACATTCTCAGGCTCCATCCCAGACCTCTTGGACCCGGAAACTCCGGAAATGGGACCCAAAGTTCTGCATTTTAACAAGCCTTCTAAGTGCTTCTGATGTAAGCTCGTGTTTGAGAACTATTAGTCTAAAAGGATACTTTTATGGGCCCTGTTGTGAACATATGTCTGGGACCTTTCCTCCTTCTGATAGCTCTCATCACCGTCTGTGGTTCCAGGATTCCAGGGACTCGAATGCCACCGTGTCTAAGGACATAGCATGTGACTCTGCTGAGCCAGTCAGGGCATTCTGTTCTCTGGACACGGTCATTGGTACTGGATGGGCATTTGGGTGCACAAGTCCATAAAAAGAGAGTTGGAGGATTTTGCTGGGAAAGAGACACTCCCAGAGAGAAAGTGCCTTGTCAGTAACAACCATTTGGGGACCATAAGGGAACGAGACTTAGGATGAGCCAACATCACAGAAGGAAGATGGGAGACAGAAGGAAACTGGGGCGTTAGTGACACTGCTAGCATAGGACCATGCCTGCGGCATCAATTCTCCCGCAGCTTGACCTATTCGGTACTGGCCAATGCACTGCATTTATTCTTTAAGCCTGTTTGAAGCAGGTCTGGCCACCAAGTGCCCTGACTCTAACAGCCCATTCTGAGTGTAAAAAGAGAGGACTCCTGTTCCCTGGTGTCAAAAGACAGGATGAAGTAAAACACCGAGAGAGTAAAGTATTCCCCGTAAGAACACTAGGGAGTTATTTTCTGGCTAAAACTAAGGAGAATGCAGATGGGGCATGAGGTAAGGGGACCAGAAAGAAAGGAAATATTCGTGAAGAAAAGAGGATGTAAGTTTATGACAAAAGTTAGATACTTGTGGGAATGCGGCCATTAAGAAATGGCCTTTTAGGCCAGGCGCGGTGGCTCACGCTTGTAATCCTAACACTCTGGGAGGCCAAGGCGGGTTGATTGCTTGAGGTCAGGAGTTCGAAACCAGCCTGAGCAAGAGCGAGACCCCATTTCTACTATAAATAAAAATAAATTAATTGGCCAACTAATATACATAGAAAAAATTAGCTGTGCATGGTGGCACATGCCTGTAGTCCCAGCTACTCGGGAGGCTGAGGCAGGAGGATTGCTTGAGCCCAGGAGTTTGAGGTTGCTGTGAGCTAGGCTGACACCACGGCACTCACTCTAGCCTGGGCAACAAAGCAAGACTCTGTCTCAAAAAAAAAGAGAAGGAAATGGCCTTTAGCGGAGATGGGCTGGTATTAACATATTTTCGGTAAGAGCATCCTAAGCACTTTCTATGCATTAACTCGACTCAACACTCACCACACCCTGTACGAGTCACCCGAGGTCAGGTGGTGAGAGGAAGAGCTGAGATCCAAGGCCAGGCAGCCCGGCTCCAGGGTCCCTCCTCTCATACCCTAGGACATGCTCGTGCACCTCAGCTGAAATTATCTTTCGTGCCCTGGTGTGCTTTATTCGTCTTGCAAAATGGTAAGGAAAAATTTGTAATTTATTTGTAATATTTACAAATTGGGAGAGAACATATGAAATCCAGATTTCCAGCTTCCCTTGAGAACTCGGAAGATCTAGAAACACTGAGCTCGTATTCCCACGAGGAAGTAACTGCCTAGAATGAGTAGGGCTGCTCCCTGCAGACAGGACGGTGGTCTCACAGTTTCATACTCTACCCAGCTTTATTTGTTTATGTCACCTGTCTGTCCCCCGAAGTCCCCACCATTTGCACGCTCTGCCTTACTTAGTCATAACTTTCTCTCAGTGTTCCCCAAACATTTGCTAGCCTGACTCTGTACCCTCCTGACTCATCCTCCAGTTGTTCCTCCTGCCACCTCTCCAGTCGCCATCTGGCCTATGAGGGTGGAATTCCACGTCTTCCCTGCCTCTTTCATCCTCATTTCCCTGAATTTATCTCATCATTCAGGATGTAGCTTGTACCCACCATATTCAGAAAAACTTCAGATTACTTTGGTCAATGTCAGCCTTTCCCTTTTCTGGTCAGCGGGATTTCTTTTTCAGTTAAAAATTTGGGGTTACAGATGTAACGGTATGCCATTTTATTTTCGCAGTACTCTTTCTTGAAAGTAAAGCTAGGGATGGTAACGTGGCAGAAAGGTCCTCAAACTCTACTAAGGCATACGGGAACTGAAAAGGCAGTAAAACGTGCAAACTCTGGCCTAGACCAGGGTTTCTCAGCCTCAAGACTGTTGACATTTGAAACCAGATAATTCTTTCTCACGGGGGCCTGTCCTGGGCATTATAGGATGTTTAGCAGCATCCCTGGCCTCTGCCCACTAGATGCCAGCAGCGATGCCCCCAGTTTTGATAAAAATGTCTCCAGACATTGCCAGATGTTCCCTAGGGCACAAAATCACCCCAAGCTGAGAATCACTGCCCTAGAGGAACCCAAAATCTGATTGAAGATATAAGAATGACTGAAAAATAGTTAGAAAATCATGTGGAAGACATTGGGGGTATCTGAGCATCATATCCATCCCATCTTCCTTCAGTAACAATTCTCTGATTTCTTTAAAACTTTGGGACATGGTCTGGACCAGGGGTCCTCAAACTTTTTAAACAGGGGGCCAGTTCACTGTCCCTCAGATGGTTGGAGGGCCGTTGGAGAGTGCAGTGCACACTCCACACATGCGCACTGTGGGCCTGGGATGAGTCGGCTGCTAAGCAGGACAGGCAGCGGCGGCAAAAACACCTGGCAGGCCGGATAAATGTCCTCGGTGGGCCGGATGTGGCCTGCGGGCCATAGTTTGAGGACACCTGGTCTGGACTATTGATCAGTGAGTGTGTCCTGATCCTGACTCCCTTTCAGCTAAGGGGAAGACCCATCACCTAAGTCTGGCCAATTAAACACACTCCCTCTAGAATTCCTCTCATGAGTGACAAGTAAAACTCCAGTTTGTTGGAATACATTCGCTGCAGAAGGAGCAGTTAAATGAAACTGTCAAGCAGTTTCTGAAATAAACTAATTTTCTGTTCTTTCCAAGCCTGGTTCCTTCGATCCTTTGGGCACCTAACAACCGCTCAAACAAAATCCCTTTTTTGTTATGTTAGTCAAAGTAAGTCTCTGTTGCTTGCCACCAAAGCGTCCTCACTGATGGAATTGCTCGTCGTACCTTAACAAGGTAGAGAAGAAGATACAAAAACAGAACAGTCCCAATGGAATCTAAAACTGAATATATAAATAAATACATATATTTATATGAATAAATGCACATGTATTATGATCCCAATTAATATATCTGCTTATATATAAATCCATGTGTATCTAGGCATAAAGTTACATATGAAAAACTATACTTACATATTAAAGAGTGGTTATACTTGGAACATGACATTGCAGATGATTTTTATGATATTTTCTGTATTTTTACTATGTATTAATCTTAGTATTTTCTTGTATTTAATATACAAGTCTATTCATCTTATTTTTTTAAAGCCCTGTGCATTTTTAAAAGAAACATCTGAAATACCCATGGCTATTACATGTGGTATATACTACTTCACGTTTTATCTGTCAAACATTTAGAACTCTGCTAACAACTGAACCTCATTTGAACCAAAATTGTATTTATTCTACTTATCTGAAATCAAAGCAAATAGTTCTCATGGATTTGAACAGCCCTTCGCTTTTCTCCACTTTGACCTACAACCCATCTCACCATATGACCTCGAAACACTTCAATTTTGAGGTCAGATAGTTGCATTAATTAGTAAAGTATTTTTGCTAATTGCTAAGGGCTTACTGCTATAACCCTTAATAACTTGGAATATTTGCTGTGTTCTAATCAGTTAAGTGAAATTGGAAAAAGCCATGATAACAAAAGCAAATGAAAAAGGACCACATTGGGAGACAGACATATAATTAACAAGCCCCTTTATCTAAACTTTCATTAGACAATCAAATGTTGAGATATAAAAGGCACAGCTTTTAATTAAAGTATAGCTTCCTTTCAAGACCTGCTTCGCCTTGGGCAAACATTTGTCAACATATGTCCAAACTATTACTCCTTCCCAGCATGACTAGTTGATATTTTAACCTCAAATCACTCAAAATAATAAATTAAATTATGAATGCAACACCAGCAACAAATTAAGTGAGAACTGTAGTATAATACTTCTGTCACTTGAAAAAATCCATCTCTTTAGAGAAGTATAGGATCTTTAAATAACTGAGACAACTTCATTATTGCTAGACTTACCCTGTCATAGACTTCCTTGACTATCAAGGACAAATATTCTCTAATGTTTTTAATTACTTGCTTTCAAGAACTGGGGAAGAAATACTAGACTCTTCTATTTTTTAAAAACATTTTATAAAGCTGGAGATCAGATTCAGATAGGAAAAAAATCGACGAATTACCCTGCCATAAACATGCAGCCAGACTACAGAGGAAGAGGCTAATGAGGTTCCTGCATTTACTCCAGCCCATCCAGAAAGAAAACATTGCTTCCAGTTCTTCCATCCCTACAAATATTCTGGCTCTGTCTCATCCTGCCTTTGCTCTGTCTGGTGATATTCCATTTGTGTCCCTCAGCTGGCTTCATTTCCACTTGATGTTGGCACATTTCCAGCAAGTCCCCCATTGGTTAAGCATTAACATTCTGCTTGTGTGCAGCAGGCTCTGTCTGTGCCAGCCTTTATCATGTCCTCACATTATCGTCCCTCCCCAAACTGTGCAGTATTGTCATTCACCTATATAACCAGAGAACACAGCAGGGCCACCCTACAATCTGTTGGGAGGCAGTAAATACAGGGTACCACTTAGGAGGATGTGGAGTCAGACAGACCAGGTTCAAACACTGACTGTGTTCCTTATTAGCTGAGTGACCTTGGTGAAATTACCTATTTTCTCTGCCTTTATTCCTTTCTCTGCAAAAAGGAGGGTAATGATACCACCTTTATGGGGCTATAGTGAGGATTAATCAAAGGGAACGAATCCATATGTGAAATGCTCAGCACAGCGCCTAACACCTAGTAAACACTCAGCAACTGCAGCTTTCACTATTTCCCATTTGTGCATTTAGAACAAGTCTTAAACCTAGACAGACATTTGCCCACATGATATGATTTACTGTCATATTAATAGGCATATTAATAAATGTGCCTATCTCAAAAATTAATCTATCCCAGAACCCAGATCCGCCACTGTTCCAGCCACCTAAGATTTTTGTAACAACAGGAGACTCCCTTATACATGTAAAAATGGTAACTAGGACGAGTAGCACATTAAACCACTTTCATTCATTATCAGCAATTAGTTTATCAGATTAGCTATCCCAGTCACTAGTATATTCTTGTTTCAGTTCAGCAAATACATGCTGAACGCTTACTAGTGCAAGACGGAGACTGTGCTAATAGCTGAGGAGAAAACAGAGCTGATCCCTGGTTTCAAGAGGCCAACAAACTAATGGCAAATATAGACGTGCATGGATGTGCACATAAATATATAAGGAATACCACTGGATATAAAATTGTGCACACATGCTTTTATGGTAAGGGGTATAGATTCCTTTCTACATCAAGGAAACTGTATTTGAGCTACAGCACTCATTTATTCATCCATTCATCCATCCATTCAGCAGTTATGTATTAAATGCCAATGGAGTTCCAAGCATGTGTTAGGCACTCAGTTGGTTAAAACTCAGTGAACAAACAGATATTAACACCTGGTCCAGTATGGTGACAGACAAACACACAAATGGATACATAATTACAATTTGGGAAAGGAGCTAGAAAAGGAAAGAGGAGTGTTTGTGATAAAGAATAAAGGCAGGAAGCATGACTGAAATAAGAGTTTCAACGAAGTCCTTTGGAAGAAGAGACATTTAAAGAGATACCTGGAGGAGGCAGAGGGGTGGTCCAAGTGATGCCAGAGAGAAAAAGAAACCCTGGGAGAGGAAACAGACTCAAGAAAACAATGTGACATTGTTTGAGGGCTTGAAAAGTGTGGCTAAAATTGATGAGTAAGGGAAAGTGACCTGAACTGAGATTGGTGATACGGGCAGATCATCCAGAGCCTGAACATCTTGTTAAACACTGGGATTATATCTTCTCCCATGGAATGGGAAATCACGGTAGGGCTTTACGTAGAGGATAAGAGTGATACTATTTCATTTGCATTTTAAGAGTTTTTCTTTCTGCTGTGAAGAGAATGGATTACATAGAGGTAGACACAGTGTATGGAAATCAAGGACACAAACTTTCAAACCCACTGCAGTCATTCAGGGCAAGAGATAAGATTGAGTGTAAGAGCCTCAGTTATCCCATCTGCAAAATGGGGGAAATCCTCATCCCTACAAGCGGAGTTGTTTGTGAATTGAGTTAACACATACAAAATGTTTAGAACAGTGCCTAGCACATAAAGAAGAGCCAAAATGCTGCCTATTGTTCTTATTTGTTACTAGCCATGATTATGTACCTGGATTAACAGATGGGGAGCAACTCCGTTACACTCAGGTGCAAGAAAAGACACTGCCCAGTTAAGCAATTTACCCACATTTACAAGACTAGCCAGTGGTAGAACTTGGCTTAAACACAAGCAATCTGCTCCTCAGCCATGCTCTTAACTATGCTATTGACCCTCTAATACATGTGTGGACTTGTACTGTAAAGGCTTCTGTAATACAATTTGTAAATTTAACAGTATATTAAAACATCTTCTCATTTACGTAAAAATAATATACATCATTTTAAATATTTGCACAATAATTTATTTAACTATATTATTGAACACAGAGCTTGCTTCCAGGCTTTTTGATATTATAAATAATGCTGTGATGAACATCTCCTTATCTCTTGTTTCACCCACAACGATGACTTTTTTTCTTTTTAAGAAACTATTTCTTAGGAGACGGATTACTGATCCACATGCACGGGTATTTTAAAACTTTCGCCATGTGGTGCTAAGTTATTCCCCAGAAATGTAGCACTAGTACATACTCATAAGCTTTTTACCTATTCTAGTCTCTGATCACAGACGCAGCCACGGGGCACCGTGGGGCGACTCTCAGGACCGTATCGGCAGTGCCTCTAAATGTCCTGCGACCTCTTTCCTTCTCTGCTGCTCTCATGAGTGTTTGTGGAGCACGTGTTGAGGTGTGGAAACCCCCGTTGGACCTGGGCGGACTGGCAATACGGAAAGTACAGGAAGCCCGTGGGGAGAGGGCAGCCTTCCCCACCACCCGTTCCGCGTGAAGACACGCTGCCGGATATCCGCTTTGCAGGGCTGGTACCCTGGCATCGAAGACATAGCGCAAGGTTCCAGCCTCAGGATCTCTGGGTTCAAATTCTGATCAGCTTTCTGCATTCAGGTAAGTTACTTTCTGAGTCTCAGCTTCCTCATTATAAACTACATAATAATACGGGCAACAAATTGGGAAGAATATATTTTCGCTGATGTTAAAAATGCCCCTTTTCTCCCACTTTTAACACCTCTGAAGTAGGGATGTGTCATACAACGGGTGATTTTTAAATTGTTTGCAACTATGCATTATCCCATAGTCTTACTGGCAGTGTTTGTTTTTTTTTTTTTTTCCTTAGTGGTTGTGGTAGGCAGATTTCCAGAAACGACCTCCCCAGTGACTCTTTCCTTGGAGACACCTCCCCATGAGTGGGCGGCGCCTGCAGGGAGCACGGAGTGTCGCTCGGTGATGACGTCATCTAGAGGGCCAAAGCGGGATTTCCGGATGGGCCTGGCACCATCACGAGCAGCCAGGTTTCGTTGGCTGGTGGGCAGACGTCAGAGAGATTCGTGACAGATCAGAGACGAAAGGGATCTCGGAGCCTCTGGCTGAAGATGGCTTCATTTCTTCCCTCCTCTAGACACACGGTCAACCTGCACACACTCTGTGACCCGCTCAGAGAGAGGGACACTGACGGTCAGCGAGCAGCGTCCGTCTCTGATGTATGTCTTAAAAAACGGCTGACCCTGAATATTTGTTCCAGAATCTCTGCCACTGAACATTCCTGGGTTTGCATACTGAGAGTTTTCAGAGTTTTTCATCTGTACTTCTGTACTTAGGTTACTAGAAACTTGAGGGGTTTTTTTCCTCTTTGATGACAAATATAATGATTTATCCTCGTTTGATTGTTTTCTTTCTATCAGCATCCAGAGTTCTCAGAAATAATCAAACGCAGTTAGCTCTTCAAATGCGCTAGTGCCTCCCTCAAAAGCCCTCAGGCAGCACTTGTGAGGAAAAATAAATAAATATCAGTGCTCTCTTCTGGGTCAGAGAGCCACTCGATGCTGAGCAGACCTTTGGAATTTCTGTTCGGGCTAAACTATTCAAATGACAATAATGAATTTCTGAAGAAGGGAAAGTTTTACTATTTTTTTTTTTAAGTAAACAGAGAATATATTCCATCTGTCTAAAAGAATTACTTTTAGCCAGATTTTTTTTCTTCTTAGAAGGGCAGAATATGCCAAAACAAAATTAGTGGCAAATTGTTAAAGAACATGGCTTTTGCTTAATTTTGTAAATCAAGGAAAATCACAGAGCATTTCCAAATTGAGGCTGGATTTCTTTTTCTCTAATTTATTTTTGGCACTTGTTGGAATATTGGCAAAAAAAAAAAAAAAACTGTTACTGGAGTTGTGTTTGTGTTCATACTTATTTAGCACAAGGGAATGAATGTGGGTAGGAAGGAATCGGGAAGACTTGAGGAGAGAGCTGATTTGCAACTAAGGTGCCACGGATGCAATTATGGCACTTCAAATCCAAGGCATTAGCTTCTAAATTTATAACAAAAGGGAAAAACACCACCACATATAATTCCTACAGATTAAATGAGATAAACCAGCACTTGTGTGTATGTTTGTAAATATATGTATGTATGTACACATGTCCTATGTATGTCATAAAACATGTAAGTATTAAATAATTTGGACTTCCAAGTAAAATAGCAAGAAAAGCACAAATCTGCAGTCTCTCCACAATGCAATAGCAATGACCAACAGAACAACAAAATTCATAAACAGCCTGTAGTAGCCTTAGAAAGGATGTCATGAATATACCAGAAACTTTAAGGAATTTTTCTGAAAATTGCACAGATGGAATCAGGTCGAAAAGGAAGAAAGTGGTGACTTAATTCCCAAACCTATGTAGGAGTGGTATGCATTACAAGGTGGTATATCCTGACCTTACACGACTCCTCAGCAGCCTACTCTGTCCTAAGGAAGGACAGCCAGCCGGGACACCAGAGGTTTGAAGCAGCACAGGGCTGCCAGATCAAATAGTATAAGTATGTCCCATGCAATATTTGGGACATACTTATACTAAAAGAAAATAATTCATTGTGTTTCTGAAATTCAAATTTAACTGGCATCCTGATTTTTATTTGCTAACCCTGGCAACCCTAACCCAACATAATACATAAATGGACAGTGGAAAACTACCACCAGCCATGAATCACGTACCAACAGATAAAATGGTCAGGCCTATGAAAATGTCCTTCAAATCATCCAAAGGGGATCAATCGATCTCTGATGCCAAAAAAGAAATAGAAAAGGATTTGGGAGAATGTTTCACTCATGGTTTCAAAATATCCTCCTGTAGGATACTCCATTTTATGGAATTAGAAGCAATTGTTACAAATAATATCAAAATGCATGATCTAGTGTTGGATTACCAAACAGGTAAAATAATTATGTAAAGAATTCTAGTTTATCTCTTTTTTAAAAGCCCTCAGGTATATGCATATGTTAAAAGAAGTAGAAATGCATCAGTGTTCCTGGTTGCAAGCAATAAAAATTGGCTGGCTGGTTTTAGTAGAAAAAGAATCTATTAAAAGGCTATGAGAAGCTCAGGAAATCTTTAAGAGTGTTGCTGGAATCGGGCTTAGAAAATAAGCAGGAAGTGGGGGAGAGGCAGAAATGAGAGCCACAGCACACATCACCCCACGTCATTGGTTGGCCTCTGAACTCTGACACCAAAGGTGGCATTGCCAGCAGTAGCCACTGCACCACTGGGCACTGGGCTCCGGCAGGTCCACCTCCAGTGAACAGCCCTTCCTGTTCCTGGAAATGCCATGTTGCTCCTGTACCTGCCATGACCAAGAATTCTCTGCATTGTCTGGTCCTTTCTTTCAAATTGGGAACGCTTCCTCCTATTACTCTACCCAGGGCCATGGTTCTGCAATCCATTATAAAAGTGAGTGGAAAAGCCAAAATTTTGCAATTGCCAAATGTTTGAATCCCCTTTATATCTTTGAAGACTTCAGTTACATTAAAAAAGAAAATTGATCGTCCACCCCGACCACCACCATCACCTTGGACATAAAAATACATTAAAACATTAGCAGTATGTTTCTATGCGGTCATGCATCTGGTGAAATATATTCTTCTTCAAACTTTTCTGCATTTTGCAATTCGTCTACAATGAACATTTATTATAATTATAGTTTTTAAAAAAGGTTATTTTAAAAAAGATCTCAAATGTCTCTCACAAACCTAATGATAATTATTTCCACCCATTTAATGTTTGTATCCTTTTGGTGGTAATGAAACATTGTTTACAGTTGTATTTTTCAGCAGGATATTAAAATGTGTTTTCTGTTCATAAATTTATTCAAATATGTCAAGGAAAATTCCCCATGCAGAGCAGGGCTCAACATATTAGAAAATATTACTGATTTCTTTGAGACAAGCTACCTAAGAGGAAATGAATGATGCCGCTTCCTTACAGGAACGGTATTTGGTACAGTAAGGGGCAAGGCTGCAGGTAGAGGCTCCATCCATTACTGTCTCCCGAGCACATGTACCTGGAGGAGAATGAGAGCCATCAGGATAAAATGTGGCACACAGCCCATGTAAATCAACCGAGGTGAGTGAAAACTCTGGAGACACTTACGTTTGTTTTGCTGGTGGTGTGCTATCTGCATCAGCCCAGAACTCGTTATGGTCTTATTTATGCAGCCACAGATATTTTATTCAACGTGCATGGCAATATCTTATTATGTCTTTAAAGAAGGAGCAAGCATTAGCTAAAGCACAAACAGGCCCTGTTTACATTCAATCGAGAAAGACAACCATTTGCAAGCAAAACAAAAAAAATCAAGTTCTTTTGTAAGAGCTCCACTTCTGTGAAGATTTGGACTGAGAAATCTGAGCATGCAATCAGAGGCAGCTTCAGAGCTGGGAGGTTCACGTAAAAGTCAAAGGCGAGGTGAGTTCCATTTATCTTGAGTTGTTGCACTGGTCTCTCTGTAGAACCTCATCGTAATGCTCTGCCCTGGTCATGTTCTTTTTCATTTGTAGACACTCGGAAGCAGCCCTCACCTTATTATATTCATTATTAGTCACTAGCCACGGATAATTCAATTTTTTGGTTCATCTGCCATTGCTTGGAAAGCACCATATCATTAGCATTTCAGTGTAGTCGCTACGTCTTGGTAGTCAGCACAAAGCAACCCTGTGTGGCTGGGTTATGATGCTTAATCTCTCCTGTTGTTTGTTCATCCACACACTGGTCATCAGACTCTTTCTGACAGGGACCGACCCAAAGCAGTGGTTATGAACAAGGTCTTTGGAGCCAGAGCACCTGGCTTCAAATCACACCTCCACGACTCACCAGCTAGGTGAGCTTGAGCAAGTCACTTCACTTCTCAGAGCTCCGGATAATGCTTCTACAAATGGGGACAATACAATAAACCTATCCTGAAAGCTTATCCCTAGGAATAAATGAGGTAATAATTCTTAGGTGCTTAGTGCGCTTAACTTATAGATGATATATAGAGAGTCATCCCTCAGTATCCGCAGGGAGTTGGTTCCAGGGCCTCCTGCAGACACCAAAATCCATAGATGCTCCAGTCCCTGATATAAAATGGCATAGCATTTGCAGATATAACCTACACACATTCTCCCTTATACTTTAAATCATCTCTAGGTTACTTATAAAACCTAATGCAGTGCAGTGTAAATTCTAGGTAAATAGTTGTTATACTGTATTGTTTAGAAAATAATGACAATAAAAAGTCTGTGTATGTTCAATGCACATGCATATTTTTCCCAAAAATTTTCTATCTATGCTTGGTTGAACCCACAGATGCAAAACCCACAGATATGGAGAGCTGATTATATAGATGTATATATTTATGTACATAAATATGTATATATAAGATAAATTTTTTATACTTTCCAGAGAACATTTGCTCAGTACAATGAATTTATTTCTTCTGTAAGAATCTGGTTCTAAGGTCTCATCTGATCATAATTACTCTGGAAAAATCCCTTGGGTCACTCATAAAGCACAGAATTTTGATACCTCTTAAGAAGTCTCAACTAGCTAGCTTTTCCTCCCATGTTAAACTAAATTGTTGTTTCATTGGCTGAGTGCCAGATGCAGTGGCTGACTCACACATATTAGCAACACACCCAGAATGGCAGCAGCTTCATATTCCAGGAGGCACGGAGAACCCAAGAAGAACTCCAGGGAAAGCAGATTCAGGTTCTTCGTCTCATACTCAGCCAGCTAGAATGTCCTAAAATTCTCTCTCTCTCTCTGTCTCTCGTCCCTCCCCCAGAGGTAAGTTTTAGTTGAATGGATATAGTGTAGTTTACATAACTCACACTAGTGCTAAGAATAAAGAAGAAATGTTTAGCACAACAGTGCTGCTAAGTTTATCATGTTTCACTTTGAAACTTGTTTTAAGGGTGTCTTTTGCACATTGGAGGCCCCGGGCCTGTGGTTCTGAAACATTGGCATGCAGTCACCTGAGCACTATACTGAAAATGCAGATTCCAGGGCCCCACCCCTAGAGAGTAGATTCAGTACATCTCGGGTTGGCCCTGCGGACATGACACAGGTGAGGGGCAGCCGCTGGGAAACAACGGCTCAGAGTCACCAACTTCTTAGCGCACATTCAGGGCCTAATTTAGGTCCATTTCACATATCTGACAAGTCAAAGGGGATGATCCCTCACTGAAATTCAGCAACAGCTACATTAAATTGGAGAGACTTCCATGGAAACAATTAAATACAGAACCACAGAAGGTTAAACAAAATGCCAATTAGCACATTTGCTGATAGTCGCTTGCATTGTCCAATAATAGTCTAAACCTCAGGTCTTAATTCCTTAAGTGAATGTTCTAGTGTTTAACATCCTGGCACTTGGAGGTTTAACATACAAACAAAAAAGAAAAAACACATAACTCATGTTTTTTTCTTCAAACTAGGACAAGACCAAGAACAAACATTGCATTTATTGATTCCAAAGGTCCTGGCATGAAAGGAATTCTTAAAAAGACAGCAGAACTAAACACAGTGTGGCAACCTGGAGGAGATGCAGGTGTGGACAAAGATGACAACAGAGGACAAGCTCGTGAAATCTAAGTAAACTGAGGAGCTTAGTTCATAGTAATGTAATAATGTCGATGTCTTGGTTTTGACAAATGCACCACAGCTGTATAACACAACACTGGGGGACACCAGGCAAGGGGCACACAGGAATTCTCTGTATTATTTTTGCAAATTTGTTATAAATCTAAAGTTACTCCAAAACAAAAAGTCTATTTTAAAAAATCATAGCAGTAGAACCTGACATTTCTGAGCACAAGGGCGAGAGTCAGACGGATCTCAGTTTGGCTCTTGGACCTATACTGTAGGCTGGCTCAGCCCTCACCAGCTCTGTGGCTTTCAGCCAGTCACTGGACTTAGGACGCCTCAAGTTTTTCATCTGTTAAATGGGGATCATAGTCGTTCTCGCCTCATTAAGATTGTTGTGAAGATTCACCAAGTTAGAACACATAAAGTGGTTAACACTGTGCCCGACACCTAACAAGGGCCCACTGGGTGATGCCTATTTTCACCCTCAACAAGTTTGGCCTCAGTTTCCTCCTGTGTAAAATGGGGATAATAAAAGCACCAACTCACCCACTTGCTGGGATGATTCAGTGAAATGATGCAAGTAAGCCCTCAGCACAGCATCTGTGCATAGAGCTCTTTAAATAGAATTTGGCCTAGACTCAGCACCCAGTACACGGTACTTATAATTACTATCATTAATACTGATAGAAACGGATGGGTGACCTGCCCCAGTTCTAGCTTCAAAGTAACAAGGCTTTCAGGTCTGACCTCGTTAGCTCCTCCCAGGCCAGTGCTTGGTATGCACATCTAAAAATGGAAAGAGGAATGCACCATGGGGCCTTTATAACCCCCTCCCTTTTCTTTTCCTGGGAAGTAAGAAGTATGCCTAATTCAGGGCTCTGGTTGCAATTGACTAAGAACACAATCCAAACTGACTCAAGCAAAGAGGGTGATCACTGACTTCTGAACATCTAGCAAAGGTAGCCCCAGGAACACAAAGGATGGCACTGGGATCCGTCTTTCTCCACTTCCCAGCTGTGCTTCCTTCTCAGGCTTATAGAAAAATAACTGCCAATAGCTCCAAGAGATAGATCCACAATGGTCCAAATGCAAAAGGAGAGTCTCTTTTCCCTGAAATTTGAACCAAAGTCTGGAGCCCAGTCTCAAAGGCCCAGCAAGGATGGCGGCCATCCCAGACCAGTCTTGGTGGGCGGGGCGTGGGAATCACAGTTCACCTTGGTTTGACCCACCTGCCCATCCCAGGTACTGGAAGTCCTGGGGTCAACCCCATTCAAACCAAAAGTACCAAGAACAGGAAAGGGTGTTTCCCCAAGAGAAATCTGAGATACTACTGCCAAACCCAGAGGTAGTGGATGCTGCATGGCTGTAAACCAGCATATGTTCACTATAATCATGTGGATTTTATAATTGATGATCACAGTTGGCTGAGCAGATGCAGAAACTTCAGGAAGAGAAAAGTCAGACATCCTGCTCCCCTTTCCCTGAAACTGGACTGCTGAGTCCCGCTGCCACAGGAGCCAGTCCTGCACAGGTGCAGACCCCCCCAACCCCTGGGGAGCACACGACTGTGATTCAATTCAACATATATTTGTTAAGCAATTATTACACGCCAGGTAGAGTGTGAGGTCCCTGATTATAAATTATTTGCACGTTACCAAAAGAAACCATAGAGTCCATGGTGAAGCCCTGACATTTTTAAAGCAATTTTATTGGGGTATCACTTTCATACCATAAAATGTACCTGTTTTAAGTGTATAATTCAATGATTTTGGTAGATTATTATAGATTTGTGCAGCCATCGCCAGAATTCGGTTTTAGAATGTTCCCCCCACCAGAAAGGATCCCGCACGCTCATTTTAATTAATCCACATTCACAACCCTAGGCCCAAGCAACCTCGAATCCACATTGTCTTTGTAAATTTGCCTTTTCTGAACATTTCTTATAGATGAGATCATGTATGCTCTTTTGTATCTGGTTTCTGTCATCGAGCATGATTTCAATGTTCACCCTCAAAATACTTTGCAGCAGGAATCAGTATTTTGTTCCTTTTTATTGCCGATATGGCTACATCACATTTTATTTCTCTATTCATTAGCTGCTGGATATTTATACTGTTTACACATTGGGGGCATTATGAATAATGTCGCCATGAACATTTATACACAGGTCTTTGTGTGCTCCTATAGTCTCGTTTCTCTTGGGCAAATACCTAGGAGTGGCATTTCTGGGTCATATGGTAAACAGCATAAGAAAGTAAAAATTAAAATTATTGCCTCCCCAATTTTTCTACAAGTAGAAATGTCCAAAAATATATCAGTACTGCTGAAAATGTAAATCAAGCCTTTGCTCCAAGCAAAGCATATTCTTGGCATTATACACATAACTTTAGTAAAGGTTAGAGTCTGTATGGACCAGCCTTCCAACCAAGTTATGTAAATGGTAACCAAAAGTGATTACACAAGCAGTGTGGTGTTCACTTGCATCACTCGAGGATAATTTGTGGGAAACTAATTTTATATCCCACAACTCTTTATAAAATCTCCCTTCCTTTTCTTTCTAATTCTCCCACCCACTCCAGACCTCCAAAATGAAGTCTCTCTTCACTCAACCCACGTGTCATGTTTTATCTGTCCTCTCCTCCCTCTTCTCCTCCAGTCCCTTGTCGTGTAGCTCTGCAGAGCCTCTTGGACCTGTCTCTGTGCAGAACACTGTGAGGAAGCCAGAGTGCTGTTTCCAGCTATCCAACACCAAAACTTAGGCTCCAGAAAAATAATCCCCAACATGTCATCCCATTGAAATGCCTCTGCAATCTTTTCAAGCCAGTTTCTCTGACAGATTACAGGGAATCTAGTTTTGGTCTCTTTGTCTATAACTGAGTCCTGACAGTTACACCTGTCACTTCTGCTTGCAAGTCATTGGCAAGAACCAGTCACTAGCCCCCCTCAACCACAAGGGAGCCAGGAGGAATCCTGCCAGGTACCCCCAAGATGGAACAAGAGGATGTGCTTGACAAATACAACTAATGCCTATCATGGCATCAGCTTCCCCACAACATGTGACATTTGTAAAAATGTAGTGTTTACAAGTGGGATTAAAAAAAAAAAAAGAGGTAGAATTTATTTCAGCCCATTGGCAAATTCCAGAAAATTTGTGTGCAACTCACATATACATGTATCATATTTAAATTTAAAATATTTTGGGGAAATTCCTTATTGAAAGAAGAATATTAGTGAATCTCTTTTTTCTTTCTTTTTTGAGAACAATTAGTCTCTGAATATGAATTCTCAAGTTATGGGCTTCACTCACATGTGATGCACTCAGTCATTAGCAGAGTCAATAGATCACAGATATTTGCTGAGTAGTCTATAGATTGCGCCTCCAAACTCCAGGAATATGTTTTTGTTTGTTTCACGTGACTGTAAAGGTTGAGGGTTTGATCATCAAGGATCTATTTCTCGTGGCCTCCACTCTGCCTTCTCCCACACCTGCTTTGTCCTACTGCTGCTCCTCACGGAGAATCACCAGCAGCTCTAGGCACCTGCTGGGTCACACGTAGCAGGAGAGAGAGAGAGAGTCACTCCTCGCACACCCTCCTAGAAAAACAGGAGGCATCTCTCCCAGAGCCACCTCCTCCCATCACCTGCATCTGAACTATAGCACACCCACGTCTGAGACAGCCACTGAGATTGCAGGAATAAGCCCACACCCCTCAGACGGAGGGGCAAGTCAGTCCTCCCCAAACTGCAAGGCCAAGCATAGAGAAGAAATGGATTTCCAGAGAAAACAGTGGGTGGTGTTAGACAGAAAGAAGGTTAAGAATTGGTTGCTGTCAAGGCGATCAATATGTGTTCACGGACTCATGTTATGCAAGGTCCTAACTCTCTGCTGTGATATTAAACCATTACAACATTGTGTGCTCACTGCCTAGAAACATTTATCTTTAAAGCGCAAAACTCCTCGGTATGTCAAACAAGAAGCCGATACCTACTGAGAATGAAAAAAATAAAAGGCGATTATGAAAGATTATTGTTCTTAAACTTCAAGAATGTAGAGCATCATCAAGATTATAATTATGGCATGAATTTTTAATCCTTCTCTTTTAAATCATGTCAGACACAATGCAAGGTCCCTGCACTGCCACATTATCTCACCCAGATTATCGTTTCACCGAGATCATGGCTTGACACGAGCCATACGCAGTGATCCAACCTTCTTGCTTTTAAAAACAATCATTAGGGATTAGAGTCAAGCCCCGTCTGACACAGAAAATATTTGCTTTTGTGGTCTTCAGAGCATTGTACACGAAGTAGTTCAAACCATGGTCATTAGACTCCAATTTATATTTCTGTTTTTACATTTCTGCCTGTGAAACTAATTCAGTCTAATCTATCTCTTGTGGATGATCGGGAGACCTTCAAAAGGTAAATACTGACTGTTGTGAAATGTAGCCAGAAGAGGAAGCAATTCAAATTAATCTCACTAAATATCACCGTTAGTGAGAAATGATTTATTTCACTCACTCAGAAGGGATGATTTTTTTACACGCCTCTGTAAACCACTGTTTTATATTGTGGCTAGCCCTAGTTGACAAGAATTGTTTTAAGAAATGAAAACAGTCAGCACCAAAGTAAATGGTTGTTTTCGGTGTAATCTTGGGTCTACTCAGCCTTCTTGGAAAGCATGTCTTATCTGAATGACCCTTGAAAATATGGTATTTAGAGATCTTAAATTAGTATCTGTTGTCTGAGCAATGCTCAAGGCTAAATAAATACAGGAACCTTCAATTTATACATGTATTTTAGGTGAGATGAAGAGCAAAGCATACTTCATGGCAAGCCGGAATGCCTGGAACGTGGTTTGAACTCAACCACTCACATATTAAATGATAGCAGGAAAGTAAGTAACATCAATTTCTTCCTATTTGAAACATGCCCAAGACATCTACCCTCATAACATCTGACTCAGACAACAGGGAAAATAAATTGTACACTATTGACAGTGTCTCCTCTCTGCCAAGAAGAGGAACAAATTGAACAGAGCACTGAGGTCAGGGATCTTTTCCAGGTTTTAAAATTCCCCCAAGCGCCATGCAGGTGGTGAGCCCTGGCTAATTATCATCTGTCTCCAACGCCCAATTTCCTTTTGCTGCTGTGACTCCGCGCCAGGGGTCCGGGCTTAAGGCTCATCCGCTACGGCAGACACTCGGACCTGTGCATAAGTAATTTTGACCACTCAGTCGTGTGGGTGAATTCATAAAATGAATTTGTGTGAGCTTCAGGAGAAAACATGAGCGCACGAATTGATAATGTATAAGTGGGAGTTTGGCAGATGTTTTCAGAGCTGCCTACAGCAGAAAAACATCAGGGGATGGAGTCGGAGACTGTGAGTTCTTGTACTGTGTCAACCCCTGATCTTGAGAGTCTGAGTCATTTTAACTCTCTAAGCTCCCCTTCCCTGGAGTCAAATTGAGAAACAGTAATCTGGAATAATAATCTATAAAAGAATAATTGTTCTCTGTTTGTCCAGAATCTCCTCTTATGAGAAGTGTACTCACCCCCCCTTCTCCTGTCCCAGAAAATCCCTTTCTCCTTGCACCCCGTTTCTAAGAAGGGCTGCCCACCCATCATGAAATCCCACCTCTGGCCACAGAGGTGAGATGCACCCTGGATGAGCCAATCCGAGGCCTTCCCCAGGATTTCCAACACAGAAGGAAAAGAAGGGGACAGTGTCTAGCAGGGTCACAGGTTTTGGGTTCTTGCCATCTCCCCTGCTGGATCCAACAGCAGGATGCAACTCAGTTCATCACACTTCAATTCACTGAAGGCCTATTTGCCAGAATTTTTCCTTTACCAAATGAATAAAGTTACCACTTTCTTTATCTATTTTGCTTGGAGCTCTAGGTGAGGCTCACCATCAATTAGTACTGGATGAGACACTTTTAAGAATGCCTGATGATTTCTAACAAGTTTTAGTTGGAAGTTGCTTGTTTTTTCCTCCCCAGTAGCAGTTTAGAAACATATGTCTTTATTTCTGCAGCTCACCCCATCCCAGCCATACACCATACATCGTCAGCCTCGGTCCCAGGAACTGCCAGGACACCAACCCAGAACGAAAGGGCGGTGATAGGCACAGACCCGCTATGACTCGGTTTTACATTTCTTTTTACACCAGTTGCTAACAGCAGCCCACACATGCCGAGGCATGCTTCGAAATGTTATCCCTACCGGGTCTATACGTGCCCTAATCTGGCCCAATCTACACCTTCCAAAACCTCCCACTGGAATTCATGACCTGTCACCAGAAAAGTCCCCTCACCCTCTCATCTCTTCTGCCTCTGCCTGAGGCAGGACCGTAACCACAATAAAACGCAACTTCTCCTGCACACCCCGTGCCCCACCAGGCCGCTGAGGGAGTTTGGTGTCCTCCTGACTCTCCAAGTCCCCTCAAAACCATTTATTCACCTTCTTCCTTGAAATACAGGCCTTCTAGGATGCAACCCAATATCCACCCTTGTTGCTGTCTCCTAGGAACAGGTCAGTCCTCACCAGTCCACGAAGATCATACCTCCAGCCTGCCTTTTTATTTCTTCCATCAACCCCCTCGGTTCCTCCCACGGCCAGAGACATGCTGTGGAACGCGAGTGCCTTCCCACCTAGCGGCCTGGGTTCACACATTCTGAAATATTTTCCATTAGCTGACATTGGTCTTGCTCTCACATAGTTAAACTCTTATCATTGCATCACTGACAACTGCACCACCTCAAGCAACAAGTCTTAATTCTGTAAGTCCCACTTTGCGACCACCTGTCTTTCCAGTTCAGTTTCTCGCCAGCAACCCCACACAATTCTCCAACTGTACCGGGACGCCCAGTCCATCCGCCCTGCCACTTTTTCATCATCCACACTCATGTCCTCCCTTCCCTTCTTGCCTAATTCAGCTCCCCTCGCTCCTCACCGGAATCACTGTCTCCCTCCCTGTACCTGCCTGGCAAGGCCCGAGATGGGCGGTGGGCGGCTCACTCCGCACTCAGCACCTGCACCCCAGCAGCTGGGCACAGCTACCACTGTGGGGCGCCCCCTGCCACTCTCTCCTCGCGCTGCACTCCAGCCCCCCATCCCCACGCTTGTGACAGTAACTCGTCTCCCAAACTTTTCCCGTGTGAGAACCTTTCTCTTCTCTGCCTGGAGCGGTCTACACATTCAAATGCTCTCACCTGGCTCAGCTTCTTGTTACTCAGGTCTCTGCTTTAACATCCTTCCCTTTCTTTCTTTTTTAGTTTTATTGATGTGAAACTCACGTAACATAAAATTAACCATTTTATTTTTATTTTATTTTATTTATTTTTTGAGACAGAGTCTCACTTTTTTGCCCAGGCTAGAGTGAGTGCTGTGGCGTCAGCCTAGCTCACAGCAACCTCAAACTCCTGGGCTCAAGTGATCCTCCTGCCTCAGCCTCTCGAGTAGCTTGGACTACAGGCATGCACCACCATGCCTGGCTAATTTTTTCTATATATATATTAGTTGGCCAATTAATTTATTTTTATTTATAGTAGAGACGAGGTCCCGCTCTTGCTCAGGCTGGTTTCAAACTCCTGACCTTGAGCAATCCGCCCACCTTGGCCTCCCAGAGTGCTAGGATTACACGTGTGAGCCACCTTGCCCAGCCAAAATTAACCATTTTAAAGTGAATAATTCAGTGGCATCATCACCCCAAAAGGAAACCTTGTACCCAAATAGCAGTCGCTCCTCATTACCACCCAAGTCCCTGGCAACCACCAATCTGTTCTCTATCTCTGGATTTGCTTGTTCTGGAACATCCTTCCTTTGGATAGGCTTTCTCTAGCGATCCTTAGAGAATGAACTTCATGATTCCCTGTCCTCTGATGCTCACTGGTTTTTCTTAACCACTTCAGTACCAGCGTCGACTATAGTCGACAGCCACAGAGGAACGCGCACAGCAACTATAGCCGACAGCCGTGATATGACTTTTCTAATTTTTCATTTATCAAAATAAAATTGTGAACATTTAAAAGCAATGTAATGAAAACATATATGTATATGTTACCTATTCTGATTTACATTACAAGTAAAGCCGCCTATAAAGTAAAACAAGCTTTCAATGCTTTCAAGCTTTCCTCATCACACAAGAGCAAAACGGATTCATCATCAATGCACAGCACAAACTACCATGCAGACTATGAGTGCCAGCTGTGGGCAAGGTTTCGCGCCGTACCAAATAGAACACACCAATACCTGCAATGACATTACTCATATATTTGTCTGTCTTTCCCTCTAAGATGTGAGCTCCACAAGGCAAACACCTTTTTTGTTTACTTCTCTGTTTCCAGGGTTTAGAACAGTGCTTTGTATAGTGGGCTCCAATAAACATCTGTCAAGTGAATAAAAGTAACCCTATGAGGTATTCCAGTGTTAGCGCTCATTAGGTAGCAATTGGTAAAACTATTTCTCTCTTTCTCGTTCTCTCTCACCACCTCAATTTTCTTCATATGGATGGCTTCCAGATAGGTCAGGTAAATATTATCAGTTTACCAGTTTATTCTCTATTTATCCATCCACCCACCCATTCATTCACTCACCTGCAAACAAAGGTAGTTTTACTGGATGCCTTTTATTTATTTTTCCTGCCTAATTTCCAGTACCATGTTGAAGAGAAACATCAAGAGTGGACATCTTCACCTTGTGCTGGTCTTAGAGAAAAAGCTTTTTGTATTGGATTAAATCTTTTTTATGGTCCCTCCCAATTCAGATTTCTAAACTTAAGATTTAGAAGAGCAATTGAGGGCAAGGGGGTTTGATGCTGGAGTCAAATTGCCTTGGTTGAAACATTTGTTTCCACTCATTAGCTAGAGTTTTCCTTTCTATATGTATCACTTTACCTGAAAGTTGGGGAAACAATACCTAACCATATCAGTCGGGAACCAGCTAGAAAAACAAACCATACCAGGTATTCTAAGTGTGAGGATTTATTATGGGAAATTTATCATGAAGAATTGGTCATACTCAGGGTCCACTAGGGTATATTGGTGATAACTCAATTGTCAAGGTCCTGGCACATAGTGCTCTAAAATATATAAACTACAAATGCAGAAATGTTGAAGACATTATGCCTTTTAATTGGAGCTTTTGTCATTTCTATTTTGGGATGTTTAAAAATGAATTATTTAGAAAGTAAGGGAAGAGAAACAATGAAAACTCAACTGGAAATTCAAATGAATAATAATTAAAAGAAGAAAAATTGAGGTGAAAGAGTAGAAAACAGTTGTTCAACACGTCCATCCTTTACTTCTGAAGGAACACTAGTGAGAATTTCTGTGCAAGAGGGAAGAAAAGGGAAAGCCAATTTATGCATCAGAGTCAGCCATTATTTTAGTCCCATGGCCCCCTGGTGAGCATATGGTATTTTTATTACTGGAGTTCATCACTATTGCTTACTCAATAATTAGATAATCCCTACAGCAATCTATTGAAATCATGCCTAAAAAATTTCCTTCTTGCATCTCTATATATGTCAATAGCTTTCACGAACCATAAATCAGTAATGTATTGCTGGCATCAGAGTTTTAAGCAATTACTGTTAATCAATATGAAAACCAAAAGATTGATGTGGTTGGGCTTTTTCTCTCTCTACATACAATGAAGACACTGAAGCTCTATTTATTTAAATTAGTTCATCATCTTTTGAGGTCTGTCATTAAGCTGAAATGACAATTACTATCAAATCATTATCCTTATTTGATAATTTCTCTACAAACCTAACTTTCCATATAGCACTGTATGAGACTTTTGGCACATCTGATATTAGAGTTTATGCTCTTAGAAAAGTCCATGTTAAGATACTAGTGAGAGAACAAAGACTCAGGAGACAGTTTGACTTGAGTGGTTCCAAAACACCCTCTGGTATGGCAGTGGGGCAGATATTGTAAAGTATAGGGTTTGGCGTTACTATGATGCACACTGTTTTGAATTAAAATATAGATAAGAGTGTGGAGAGGCAGCCCAGGCAACTACTTGTGCCCAGGGTGTTAGTCTTGGTCATGGAGATGGGAAAAACAGTATTATCTGGTACAGGTACAGCACCTTGCAGATGGCAATGTCCTTTTATAGCCCTACTGGAGCAGGCATTGTGGCTTGCTTCCTAAGCATCCCCCTGCCCTGTTCCCTTCCTAATAGGATCTTTATATATTCAGGTGTGTGCCTGTCCTCTGTGCAGTCCATGTGCTTTGAGGGAAGATGACATCACTCTCAGCCTTCCAGGTCGATTTGCATAAGGACCCCCTTACCTTAGGAATCGTCTTGCAACTCATATCCTGACGATAAGAAATGAAGTGGCATCTCCTGAGAGAGTCCTAGGAAGGTTTTTCTAGCTCCTAAGAAGGAATCAGAGAAGGGAAAAGTCTATCTTCTGCTAGACATCGTTTCTCTAGATGGAGAGCCTGCAACTTCTTCCATCTTCCTGACAGTATGAGAACAAATTCAGGATGGAAGGTGGCAAAATGGGGCAAGAAATGGGTTAATGACCAGAGGGCCTCCCTCTGAAGGTGCCATCGGAGAGATAATGCATTTCTTTATTGTTCAAGCTGGTTTGAGTTAGGGGTTTTGATAGCTGCGGCCAAAGCACCATCAGCCAAATCTGAACTGGCACAGTTCTCACTTTATCAGGCAGCCTAAACTCCCTCTGTGCTTTTTCCTACACTCATTTTAGCCTTCCCATGAGAGCACAGACTCAATGTATTCAACTGTGAATATTAAAGCCATTCAAATAGCTTGTCCTTCCTGAAGTCTTCCTGAGATCTTCCAAAATAACTGGGTTTTTTCCCCTGCGTATTTATAGTAATAGCATCTCCATCTACCACAGAATGCATCACTCTGTGTTGTATTATCTGTTTCCTGCCTCCCAATATCATTTGATTTTCATACCTTAAGGTCAGACAGTGTCTCCCTGTCACCTTTCGATTATCAGGTGAGATCATGGTACCCATGACTTAGGAGATTCTTAATAATTATTCTAGAGTGAATAAATAAACGAATGAATGATCTCCTACTCACAGATATCTGCAACTCTCCACATGCCCTTCCTTGCCCTTGCTTTCTTGCATTTATCCAGCATAACATTCAACAATTTCTAATTTTACCTCCCTGCTGTCCACTAAAAAAAGAATGGTCACTTTTTCTTACACTTATTTAAATCCTCCTGAAACACCCTGAAATGGTAACCCAAATGCATGTACTTCATTAACCCTTTGCACTCTGATGTTGAGTGTGGATAATGTCGAGTGGATAATGAGAAAAAAGCAAGCGAGTACAAAGAGTTAAGAAAGCATTATCAGGAGTGATAGGAACACTCTTACATTGCTGGTGGGACTGCAAACTAGATCAACCTCTGTGGAAAGCAATATGGAGATACCTTAAAGCCATACAAGTGGATCTACCATTTGATCCAGCAATCCCATTACTGGGCATCTACCCAAAAGAACAAAAGTCACTCTATGAGAAAGACACCTGCGCTCAAATGTTTATAGCAGCACAATTCACAATTGCAAAGATGTGGAAACAACCCAAGTGCCTATCAATACATGAGTGAATTAATAAAATGTGGTATATGTACACCATGGAGTACCATTCAGTTATAAGAAACAATGGTGATATAGCACCTCTTGTATTTTCCTGGCTAGAGCTGAAACCCATTCTATTAAGTGAAGTATCCCAAGAATGGAAAAATAAGCACCACATGTACTCACCAGCAAATTGGTATTAACTGATCAACACCTAAGTGGACATATAGGAATAACATCTATCGGGTGTCAGACAGGTGGGGGGAGGGAGGGGATGGGTATATACATACATAATGAGTATGATGTGCACCAACTAGGGGATGGACACGCTTGAAGCTCTGATTCGAGGGGTGGGGAGGGCAAGGGAAATATATGTAACCTTAACATTTGTACCCCCATAATATGCTGGAAAAAAAAGTTAAAAAAATTTTAATTTTAAAAATAGAAAAAAGCTATAGTATAAGGACAGAAAGAAATGAAACATTTGTGTACAGCTATACAATGTGTGTTTTAAGCTAAGTGTTATCACAAAAGAGTTGAAAGTTTTAAAAAATTTAAAAGTTTATAAAGTAAAACAAAGAAAAAAAAAAAAAAAAAAGAAAGCATTACCAGGCCTCAAAAGGACCCAGTGAAGGCCACCAATGTGCCTTGAAGAATTAAAGCTGAAATCAACTAGGTTGGCATTCTGTGCATTCCTCAGAAGAATAATCCTTTAAGATGTGAACAGGTGGTTTTCTGGATAAGGCGCTCTGTAGTCAAGTAACTTAGAAGACATTATGTTTAAACATTTTAAACAGGTTCTTAAGTGAAGAATTGCTTAGAGTTTCATAAATGCCGATACGCTCTATAAATCTCTGAGAGAGAGCTAAAGGATGGTACTTTTCCATAGAATCAATTTTGCAAAGTACAACTGTTAATATACCATAACTATTCCCTTTTTTTATTATTTTTTAAGAGATGGGTCTCACTCTTGCCTACGCTGGAGTGCAATGGTGTGATCATAGCTCGTGGCAGCCTCAAACTCCTGGGCTCAAGGCATCTTCCTGCCTCAGCCTCCCAAGTCATTGGGTTGACAAGTCTGAGCCACTGTGCCTGGCTCCATAACAATCTTAAAAGCACAGTTTGAGATACATTGCTCTAGATCAGTGGAGCCTTGACTATGCCACCCAGCTATTTTCCTACTTGAAGGAAGATGAAAAAACAAAAAAGAATTGAAAATAAGGTAGTATCTTTACAAAAAATCTTATTATCTCTTTATATTGTTATATTATTAGGCTTTGGTTACAACCTTGAGAGAATCACAGAATCTTGTCTCTGAGAAGGAATCTTACAGACTGTGTGATCCAGGGAGTGATTACTGATTATGTCCATATTCATGAGCCCCTTTGAGAATCTGATGAAAATAGCTCACTCTCATCCCAGAAAAATACACCTACATGTGAAAGTTACAACGAATTCATAAACCTCTTGATGAACATTCATGGACCATAATTTTTGAATGCCCTACTTTCTAATCTGCCATGACCATTGTACATATCGAAGATACTTAGGTTCCAAAAATCATACAGATTTTGAGGTCAAAGCCAAAATAAGAATTTAAGAATTCTGACAACTTCCCTGACTGTTTTTGATTCCTAGCTAGCCAAAAATTATTTTTATGTCATCATTTTTAGACTTTATCAGGTCTCTTTGATCTTCTAAAACTGCTAATAGAGTTGATTGACCCTAGCTCAGGCAACCACTAAAGACAATGGGGTTGACTAGTGTTTTCCTAATGCCCCAGAGAGTGGCTCTCAGATTAATTTCCTGCTAGTGTTGTACTATAATTGTGCTGCCATGGCCATAAATCAATTTTTCTATATTAATTTCTAGCTAGTAAATTAACAACCATGTTCCAGACCTCCTATGACATGCAAAGTACAAATAAATAAGGATTCAAAAGCCTGACTTTGGTTATAAATTCCAGAAGAGAAATGGTGTGAGATGGTCTTGGTATGCTTCTTTTTAAACAAGTTTGATGACTTTTGCTGAAAAGATATTCATAATAAGTAGAAAATATTGCTTGTGGTAATTACCAACAAAGCTTTATTTATGTATCTGTGTGTATGTAGACAGATATATAGGTAGATAAATAGATAGATAAATAGATTAAAAAGTGACAATGTGTAGACATTAAATATTTTGATGTTTATAAAATATTAGACCCATGGACAGCACTCATGAATGCTAATGAATGAAAATTACACGCATTTACTCAAAATTGAGACCATAAAATGAATTTATTGAACAGAACATAGGATGGCACTTTCCCATCATGGACTGATATTCTTGTATTGTTTTAAAATCTCAATTTGGGGGGAAAGTCCTGAGAAAATGCAACACCCTTCAAATATAACTCAGTGCAGTGTGTATTCTGCCTGTACAATGTTAACATTTATTAATTGTTAACCATGCACCAGGTACCCAACTAACTACCATATATATAGTTTTTCCATTTAATCTTCACAGCACTCAAAGGAGATGGGTATTTATCACTCTCTTTTAACAGATAAGGAAGTGGAGATCCAGAGGGATTCAATAACGGCTCATAGTCATACAGCTAAGAAGTGCTGGAGCTTGGATTTGAACCCTTGACTGCTTGGTTCTAGATTTGAAGCTCCTAACCATCATACCTGGTGCATGAACCCCTCCTCCTCACAGATATCTACAACCCTCTACTGCCTGTTGGTAATCACTGGCAGTTCCGTAACTGTTGTTGCTAAAGCCAAATGCAAGCTCCTGATTCACATTTTTATTTTCCCTACATTTGTTAATATAATCAGGCAGTTGTGTTAAAAAATATTCTTTTTAAAAATGAGCTAGTGTTTCCACTTCATTCAAATGCTTCATCCAATATTCATCACACTGGGTTTTCTTCAGCCATCTATTCCTTTATCACATGTGTGTATATATTACAAAGGACACTAGGCAAAGAAAAGTTGGGTAAAAGACCAATTAGTATAGCACAGCTTAAAATGCCAGTACGTGGGTTATAGGATCATAGCAAAGGTTTATCCAAATCGCACTGATTTGTAGGATGGAACTCTTGAAGGAAGTGCTGCTGCCTGAGCTGCATTTTGAAGGATGGTAGGAATTCGCTGGATAAAGGAGGGCTTGGGGGTGGGAATTGAGAGCAGGCATTGTGGACAGAGGGCACGATATGCATGAAGCCTACACTAGCAGGGTGAATTATGCAAATTATAAATAGTTCAAAGCAAACTAAACTATTTGGCACTGGAGCCTGGGTAGCCTGGATGTATCTGCTCATATGCATGAACCAGCCAAAGCCCTAGGATGATACCCAGAAGTTCACTTGGGGTCCCAGCTTCTCTCTTTCTCTCTGTCTGTTACGAGACGAGTGTGTGTTATATGTGTGTTTGTTTTGTATGTTTTGAGTGGATGTGTGTGTTATGAATGTGTATGTGTTGTGAGTATATGTGCATGTGTTGTGTGTGTACAGCACCTGCTGAAAAACTCCTCTCATGCCCTCGTGTTTTGCAGAGAGCTCTGCATCATCTTCTGAACCTCTTCCGGCTTAAGACCCTGGGAAACCTCCTTCATGCTCCTACACACTCTTTGTGATCACTGTACTCCTTGAGAGAAGCAAATGGGATGAACAGACTATGACTATCACCAAAATGAAGTATGCCAGCAACTGTGGACCCCTTCACAGGCAGTGCATCCTCAGCAATGAAAACAGATGTCTCTAATGTCCTTGTTCAAGATTCCTTTGACTGGAAATTCTTTGCTTTCTTATTTTTAAATTTCTACCAAAGGATAGAGAGAAACTGGCTCCTGAATAACCCCAATGAAACAAAAGATTTGGGATTAGAAGTCGTCATGTGCCTCAAAAGTATCACAAGCAGGCAGGACACTCCACCCAAACCCAACTTCTTGGCTCTAGCAGTCTTGACCAATCTGCCCGGCTGTGTACTTTGGGTTCATTCCCATGAACATGCAGTCACCATAGTCCTGTGAGCAGAACTCGACAGACCACCAAAGAAACTCACCCTGAGCAGAGCACTATCACGTCTGTAGGTAATTTGCATATGGAATAAACTGCATATGGCACTCTGTAATGTCATATCTCCTTGTAGTCTACAATTTCCCTCTGCAGTTCCATCAAGATACAGTCAAATGCAAAGAGAAGAGGCATCCTCGAGTTCAGCAAATCCTAAGATGACCCCATGAACTCTGTCCCTTTTCTTATATACATAGCCTTTTGAAATTGAAGGCTTCCATGGGGACAGAGAAGCCCAGGACACAGCTACCTTCTTGAATGATTAAAAACACACCTATGGGTGGGGTCAAGAAATAAAAAATCTCATTTAGTCATATATGCCTATGAAGATTCTTCTGGGTCTGAGTTCACACTTTTCATGAAAATCTCAGAGGGTTTGGTGCCCTCTACAAGGTTAAGAACCCCTGATTAAAAGATATCTTTAGAGATGGGGAAAAAATTGCTTCTTCAGAAAAAAAAATGGCTATGCATATGTCATCTCCCCTCAGATAAGTCTGATGCTAATTGCTCATTCAGGTATGAATCCCTTCCATCTGACACCACTGCTGCTTCCTGATGTACCTGCAAGTTTCGTGATTTTACTACCTGTGTAAAGAAGTGCTTGTGCCTCCAGCAAAAGACATGAGCTATTTATTGCCTCACTTTGCAGCTGCTGCTGAAGATCACATTTAACAATACAAATATCACAGAATTGTCTTTGGGTGTCACAAGCTGCCAAAGTGTAGCTCAAACCAGAGGCTGATAACATACTTTGCAAAACTCTCTGCTAGTCATTTCATACCCATTTCAGGCTTAATTAGACCCGGCTGAAATAGAAGCTAGCTTTTAGCGGTTGCACCCTTTTGTCAATATCTAAACAGGAATGTTTATCTCCTGGTTTGTGACTTATTTCACAAGTATGTATAATCGCAGCATTTTATTACTGAAAACAAACTTCAGCATCTACTCCAGTCTGTAAAAATTCAGTAAGCGAATCTATCTGAGATGAAAATGTACCCCAAAATAAATGGAATATAGTCTTCCCTAAGCATTGATCTTTCATTATGGGAGGGAACACACACTCTTACATGCACACACCGCTTCTAATCCTTGCTTTGTGCTGAGTTAGTTCTAGAAATACCTAAAACTTTCCTGGCTTGCATTTGGAGCTGTCCACCAAGTGGGAGGGTTAGTGTAATGTCTAGTCTGTTTTGCATTGCTGTAGTAGAATACCCGAGGCTGGGCAATTCATAAAGGAAAGAGATTTATTTAGCTCTCAGTTCTGCAAGGTGTACAAGAAGCGTGGCGCTGGCATCTGCTTCTGGTGAGGACCTGAGGAAGCTTCCACTCGTGGTGAAGGCAAAGGAGCAG
Source organism: Mirza zaza (assembly GCA_008750895.1). Taxonomy (NCBI): domain Eukaryota; kingdom Metazoa; phylum Chordata; class Mammalia; order Primates; family Cheirogaleidae; genus Mirza; species Mirza zaza. The sequence goes on from VSMD01121734.1 coordinate 155,344, forward strand.
GTGTTTTGCATAAGGAGAGAGGGAGCAAGTGAGAGTGAAGGAGTCGAAAGGCTGTTTTCAACAGAATGCTTCCAACCCATTCATGAGAGATCCACCCCAGCACCTCCCTCCAGGCTCCACCTCCAACACTGAGGATCACATTTCAACAGGAGACTTGGAGGGCACAAATATCCAAACTCTCTCATATAGGGGCGGCAGGTGCTAAGGGACCAGGCTACCTGAGAAATCCCGGCAAGCCACTTCCCTGCTTCTTGCCTCAGTTTCCCCAGCTTTAAAATTGAATAATAATTTCAGAGGGTTGTTACACAAGAATTAAATCAAATGGGTTCATAAGTGGAGAGTCCTTAGACCAGCACACGCCACTCTACAGATGTTCATGAGTAGCATCATTAGCATCTCGCAGATGGGCATGAGAATAGCACGCACATGACAGAGCTGCTCAAGTCAGGTGAGTGGGGGCTTGTGCAGCACTTACAAGCCTGTCCACGCATGCGAAATACTTTGTAACTGCCGGCTGTGACTATTTCATTTCCTGCAGGCACTATTGCAAAGACAGCGCTCAAACAGACCTATTGTATTCACTGACCCCCAGCTATCAATTTTGTGGACTTATGAGCATTTTGGACCTTTATCTACAGGGACAAATACTGTGCAGAGTGAAGAGGCCAGGGATGGAAATTAGGACAAAGAAAAAGGAAAAATGGAAGGAAAAGGAAATCAATAGAAGAGGCACTTACTGAACTATTTAATGACTGATTAGCAAGGGTACCTTTTTTCTGCTTTCTCTGTTTTCTTCCTTCAGGGAAATTTCCATCCCTGTAGGCTAGTTTAAACTGTGTCCAACCCCTATAACCAAGCTTAATAAAGAGATAGGAGATTCTCTTTTTATTATTTTTGGCCAGTGATGCTCCAGTTTAACCTAATTACCAGGAGGCCCAAGGTGCTTGTTCACTCACTTTTATATGAAACTGAAACACTTCTGCTTTCAATTGGAAAGAAATTTAAAGTGTCTGAATTTGAGGAAGAAGAGCTCTAGCTTACACCTGTCCTCACCTGTAGTCATGCCGAAGCCTGATAATAATGATGTTGGCAATAACAATGCAGTGCAGGTGTCACCTGGGGTCCCTCGTTTCTCGAGATCCAGGCAGAAGTGCTCCAGGTCACAATTTCACAGCCTTATGGAGCCCAGGGGAGCCCTAATGTCCCTCATGACACTGCTAGTACCCATGGGATTCTGCACTCATGGTCTGACTTTTGGTTTTACATGTGCAACCTTTGAACCTGGAAGGTCCATGCAGTGCACGGCTCCCACCTGGGCTTTGCCCATCCTCCCTCCATCCCTCTCTTCTCTAGAAAAGCTCATGTCCTTTCTCATCTCACTCTGGGAAATATGGCTCCTTTTCTTAGGATTCAACGTCAGCCAAAATCCACATTCTGGCAATGGCAGCAACTAAGAGAAAAAAAAATATTCCTGGTTCATTATGATAATGAGAGACATTATTCTTTAAGTTCTTATTATTAAGATTCTTCAAGTCTTTGAAAATCTTAAACTGCCTAATTTGAGGCTCCCAATGACAACATTAAGTAGTTATTACTATTGTCCTTCCCACTCACTTTGACACCAGCAATTCTTTTTTTTTTTTAATTTCAGGATATTATGAGGGTACGAACATTTTGTTTACATTTTATATCATTGCCTCTCCCTAGTGGGGGTTAGAAGCATGCCCTCCCCGCCCCCACAATGCACACCGTGTCCTACAGTGGTGAGTTTAGCTCCCCCCCAACCCCCATCCCTGGAGAATATTACTACCCTGTGAGCCCCATAGTGTTAATCACTACCAATTTGATGGTGAGTACAAGTGGAGCCTATTCTTCCAATCTTGAGTTACCTCACTTCAGATAATGGGCTCAAGCTCAACCCAGGAAAATATAAGAGGTGCTAGATCACTGTCATTTCTTGTAATGGAGTAATATTCTATTGTAAACATATGCCAAATTTTAATAATCCACTCATGAATTGACAGGCACTTAGATTGTTTCCACATCCTTGCAATAGTGGTTTTGTATCTAGAACTTAAAAAAATCAGCAAGAAAATATCAAACAACCCCATCAATACATGGGCAATGGAAATGAACAGAAGTTTTTCAAAAGACAGAATAATGGCCAGCAAACATATAAAAAAATGCTCAACATCTCTAATCATTAGAGAAATGCAAATCAAAACCACAGTGAGATACTACCTAACCCCAGTGAGATTGGCCTCTATCAAAAAATCCCAAAACAACAAATGCTGGCATGGCTGTGGAGAAACAGGAACACTCTTACACTGTTGGTGGGACTGCAAATTAGTGACACCAATGATTCTTAACTGGGGGCAATCGTGCCCCCACTCCACCCCTCAGGAGACATTTGGCAATGTCTGGAGATGTTTTTCGTTGTTGCAAATTGGGGAAGGCAGGCACTTTCGTGGGTAGAGGCCAGGACTGCTGCTAACCATCCTACAATGCACAGGGTGGCCTCCCAGCTCCAAATGTCAATACTGCCAAGGGTGAGAAACTTCTCTTTACAATGACCACAAAGCTGAGCCTTACATTAGCTAACTCATCCAAGGACACAGATATTAAAGGGCAGAAGTGAGGCTCTATCAGTTCTAATGGCTTTCCAAATTCAGTCTCTCCTCTATAATACAAGCTGTCTGTCTTAATTGTCTATCACTAAGCAACATTACCAGAAGCCTAGCAGGTTAAAACAACATGCATTTATTATGTCACAATTTCTGTAGGGCAGGAGTCTGTGCACAGCTTAGCAAAGCATTCTGCTTAGGGTCTCATGAGGGTGTAATTCAGGTGTCACCTGGGGCTGTGGTCACATCTAAGGCTGGGCAAGGGGAGGATTAGCTTCCAAGCCAGTTTGTTGTCAGAATTTATTTCCTTGCAACTCTAGAACCAACGGCCACAGTTTCTTATTGGCCATAGGGTGGAGATTGTTCTCAGTTCTTAGAGGCTTCCCACAGTCCCTTGTCACATGCTGTGTCCCCGAGCATGATCACTTGCAAATGGGGAAACACTTCAGCATGATACGCACTGCAACCACACGTCATGTGATCATGCACATTCCCCACACATTTGCTGTAACCTATTGGTTAGGAGAAAGTCATGAGTCCCACCCACACCTAATGAGATCACACAAGCTCACACAGACACCAGGAGATGGGGATGGGATCACTTTAACCATCTATCACACCACCACTACTGTGGTAGTGGTACCACATAGTACCACTACCATGAAGGGTAGCCATTCCAAGGGACATATCCTCACAAATATTTACCTATGCTTCTTATTCTTAAAGACTGCAATGCATATTTACAGAAGGGCTACTGTGAGCGTGAAGGCCCCATGCTGGGGACAGTGAGCTTTCCTGATACCAAGGGAAGGCAAACACTGCAAAGATATTTCTGAAAGTCCACCTGATAAGATACTTGGACCACTTCACTGAATCCGTACCTACTGCTGCATTGTGAAAAAGAAGATCAAGATCAAGAGAGCCCTTTAAAAGAAAAGGAAAAATTAGGAGAATTTGGACTTTTTGATGAAAGAAAAACAACATGTGGCACCATGTGTAATTTTGAATGGCACACAGCTGATTCCACATTCTACCCCTTTCTTCTGTCTCTCCTTGTCCTATTCTTTCCCATAGTTGCTGTTATTCATCCTTTCTTTTATTCTCTCTCTTTATCCATGCAGGCTCTCTCAGAACACCTATGCTGGCTTCCAGGTATAGACAGGTCAGAAGATTTAGAACCAAAATTCTGTACTTATTCCAACAGTTGTCATATATATTCCTTGGAGCTTTCTAGTGCAAGCAACAGGAATGAGTTCTGGCAAAGCTAGATCAACAGGAATGAAGGAAAAGATATGTGATGGCTCAAGGAGCTGAAGAATCCAATCTTAAATAGGGGAGAGACAGATCTTCAGGTAGCATGGATCTTCAGGTAGTGGGAGTTCATCGATTTAAATTGTTCTTTCATGGCAGCTCCCTGCAGGAAATCAGTTCATCTTTGTTTTTTCTCCTCTCAAATCTCTGCTCAAGATTCACGCCCCAGGGCGATGGGTCCACTGCAGCATAACCCAACTAGGAGGGGGGTGGGCACCACAGTAGACGTTCCCATCAGGATAGAGAGGTTGTCACCCAAGAGGAGGAGGAAAGGATGACAGGTGGCCAAAGAACAACCTCTGCCTACTGCGTTGTGTTCCTAGTCACTAGACACTCTGCATGCACATGGGGACATGGGTCCCCCACATGGGTGTTTAGAGTCCTACCCTGAAAAGACATTTTTAAAGAATAAGAAGTCTTACTCCTAGTGAGACCAGAGACACAGGTCTTCAAAAGACATCCCATTCAATAAAACACCAGGAATTGATTTGGGCTACCCGATTTTCCACGTCAGCCCCATGCCTTGCTACCTTGATCACTGTTGGCTCTGACCCTCAGCTGTTTCTCCGCCAGATATTTACTAAGCATCATCAGAGGTGCCAAGGGTTCAAAATGAACAAGACAAACCTGGTTCCTGACCTCATAGAGCTTATGTTCTTGGCAAAAGTAACTATAATAATAATAAAAGAGCAACAACAACAGGTAAATAAATAAACACAAGTCATGATGCAAAAGTATTTAATTTTTTAAAATTTCCAACTTGAATTTTTTAACAGCTTTATTGGGCTACAGTTGATATACAAAGGGCTTCACATATTTAAAGTGGATAATTTGATGAGTTTGGACATATGCAAACACCTGCGATACCATTATCACAATCAGAGTGACAGATATATCCACCAATTCCCGAGGTTTCCTTCTGTCTCTCTGCTTTTGTGTTTGTTTTTCTAAGAACACTACACGTGAGATCTACTGTTTTACATTTTGAACAATACCAATTGTTAACTGTGGGCACTACATGGTATAGCAGATCTCTAGAACTTACTCATATTTCTAGCATAACTAAAACTTTACACCCATTGAAACTTGGGTCTGGCATCTCCTATTTTGCTGCCTTTACACTAACTCTGCCCACAGCTCCAGTTCAACTTGCTACTGAGGTTAAGAGCACTTGTGTTGGTTCTCCTGCCAGAGACTTGGTTCTGAGATTCTGCTTGGCTACTTAAAGGCCACATGACCGTGTGTCACTCACTTTCCCCATCTGCAGCACGAGGATGATAATAACCCCCTGTATTTATAGTGCTGTTTGGAGAATTAAAAGAGAAAAATAGCATGATACTTTGTTAGTGTTGAACGTTCAATAAATATTAGGAATTTCTCTTTTTTTCCCTCCTGCTGGATGTCAACCTTCAACTTATGCACTATGACTGCTTTTGGTTTCCATATTCTCACATAGATGTTAAAAGCACCCAAGGGTAGCTTCAGGAGCATGCCACCCGTAAGTGACGCAGGGCTCTATGCTCAGAAGGACCTTTGCCTGGTTTAATGCTCTGCTGTCACCACCTTGAAATTCTTAATATTTTAAGGAAGGGCTCCACATCTTCATTTTTTTAATTTTACAAAGTGATGCTTTCAGACAGCTGTCAATAAATCCCCAAGGTGTAGCTATCTCCTACCAGTTGTAACACTGTGATAGGCCAGTCGGAGATATAGTTTTGGAGTATGGAGACATCCCAGGGCTGAAGACACAAGCCTCCTGGCCAGTTCTGAGCAACACAGAGGTGCAAGGACAAGGTGCACTGCAGATTTGGAAAAGCTTCCCTGCGGGTGGAGGAGGGGAGGGAGGATCTCAGCTCCATCTCTGGCTACTGTTAACATGTTCAATTAACAGCGAATTTACGGCAATCCTCCACTTCACTTTGCTTAGAGAGGTTACGGGTAAAGTGTATTTTGATTTGTTATTTGTTTTATGTTGTATTGGTTTGTTTTGTTTTCCAATTCAGGTCTTGCTTTTTTATTAATGCTACTTGATCACAACCTGTGGTAATTAACCTATTCCTCGGATCTGGCTTAATTTTTAATTAAACAATCTTCCAACTCTCAACAGGCTAAATGTTTGTTTCTTCTGCAATTCTTATCACAAGGCAATTTTGTAGCACTTTATAGATTTTCTGAGAAATTGCTTTATCAATTTTTCCCTGCAGCCGTACACTGAATCTGACTTATATTGTTAGCTGTTGCTTTAAATTAATTTTCTAATTTTTCCAGTTTTTTCTATTTGGCTAGTTAATCCTTACATTAAATTTCTTCACCTTCTGATTAACAATTAACACCGGTTAGGGTTGTTCCATGGCTGTAAAATTGGCTTTGCTGGGTTCCACATTTATCTTGCCTTAATGATCAAATTTGTTTGGTGTTAAATTTTTTTTTCTAGACATCAGCTTTCTACATTCAACCTGGGATCTAAAACTCAAGCTGTGTTCCTTTAGCCCCTTACATCATCACCAGTAATAAAGATTTTACTGTCAGAACTTGGCTGACAAATTCACAGGCTCTTTATTACTAGCGATGATGGACTATAAGAAGCAGAAAAAACACAGCTTGAATCTCATTCCCAGCTTGAATTTGCAAGGCTGGCATTTAGAAAAATTATGTTGTGACTTCATAAACCAAGAAAATTTGTGCATGAAACTCAGAGAATTAAAATAAAACTTTCCCCCTTATCTCCTTCAGCAATGACTTTGATAAAGTCATCGCTCAGTATGGACTTGATCAAGTCTCCACCAACAAAGCGGAATGTGTAGACAACACATGGGAATCCCTCCTGCTTCACCTGCCTGGATGATTCAAGTTAGAGGAATTTGAAGGACTGAACTATCTTCCTCTATGACAAAAATTTGTACCCTTGTGTTCTAAGCATACACCAAGAATTTGTGTTTCAAGGGAAACCTAAGCATTGTCTAGACCAGAGAGTTGTCTATTCTATGGGAGCTACTTTACAGTGTTGTAAAATGTAGGTAACTGGTAGCACAGCAAAACAATCCTTGTCTATGGACATCCAAATCCTGTCCTATCCAGTGGAAGCTCAACTGACTTCCTTCCGCCATTGTGGAAGATGGTTTTGCCTCCATTTGTACTTTTGTTTCAACACTCCTTTACTTCATATATTGAATGTGGGCTTTATAGACTTTTCCTTTGCATCGATTATAAGATCTACCGGGTTTCCTTGTTCATTGAGTTACAATTTCTAACACATATTCATTGTATCTGTCTAAGAATCACAATGTGTCCTTTTTTTACAAAAAATTATCTAACAATATTTAATCACTGTAAATAAGCTACCAAATTACAGAGTAATAAAGCAGTACGGTGAAGTACTGCCAGGAAGTAGTTAGAGGCCAAATTTGGGAGTTACTTACACATGTCTTTCTAGTTCCAGATTTGTTCTTTGCTACCTGGGTAAATTCTTTGGTGGATTATTAAAATGCTCCTAGTTTCATTACCTCATATGTAAAATGTGGATAATAATAATACCTACCTGTGGGTTTTCCTGTACAAATTAAGTGAAATAATACAAATTACTCTATATTTTGATTAGCAGCATTATTAATATCTGTCACTATTATATTTATAATATTAATTATGCCTATACAGGATTTAAAACATATTGATGCATTATGTAAATGTAATCGGAATAAACTGATTAATTGCTTAAAAATTCCAACTATACTCCCTGGACTCTACTCCTGAGCTTCTAATTTAGTGCATCCATTCCTTACAAAAAAGAAACCCAAAATCTTTAGGAGTGAGTTTATTTGTTTCATGAATGCCTTGCCATAAGCCATACAGACTCTTTTAGCCATTTTAATTGTTTACCTATATAGAATATAATATATGAAATTCCAGATCAGGCCAAGTTTGAATCCAAGCAAGAATCCAAATGTATGTTGTCGGCAGATTCGGAAGATGAGACTAGGATCTTTGCAGGAGAGGAGGACACAGAGGAAGCCTGCGCCCATGACACTGATTCAGCCCTGCCTGGAGGAACACTTTCTGACTGTGCAGCATAACCCATATCCAAAAGGAAAAAGAAGGTCTCCAGATTATTTAACCCACAGTGTGGACACGTCTACATTAGCAATAAGGATCAAGAGCCTCAAGGTTATTTGTATCCTTTGAAGTTGGAATTACACTTTCAGGAAAAGACTAAAAAATAATCGGAGGTGTACACAAACTTAGGGACAAGGGTATTTACCACAGGCAAGTTTCTGAGAGTGAGAAATGAGAGACCCCCTTAATATCCAACACAAATAAACACAATCTAATGGAATATTATCCAGCTATTTTTAGCCATTTTTAAGAACTCTTAATACTATGAAAAATTCTCACAATATAATGTTAAAGGTAAATAAAGAATACAAAATTACATATGTTCTATGCTGCCAATTTTGTAACAATTCACACAGATGTGCAAGAGGAGCATGCACGCACGCACGCACACACACACACACACGAGTACATAAATGCACAAAATTAAAAGCTGGAGGAAATAGGCCATAACATTTAGAGCTATTAAATAAGTATCTCCAGGTGGTAAGATTATGGGAGATATTTCTATTTTTCCCTAGGTCATTATGAATTCCCCAAATTTTCAACAATGAGAATATATTACTATTATAGTCAGTAATACAAATGTTACAACAAAACAAAACAAAACCACCAGCACCACAACAAACTGCAGACAGTATCAGTAATCCTATTTAAAGCCCATAGACCTTACCACTGAAAACTGAGAACACCAGGCACAAGGAATAGGGAGAAGGTAAGGGTTGTTTCTGCCACCACCAGTAAAGCCCTGATGTGCTGTCTCTATGAGTGACAACATTCAGAGTCTATGCTTTGACTTTCTTTTGTCAGCAAGTTATTTTAGGCAGAATATTAAAATCAGGGAAAATGGATTTTGACACATGCCATTGTTTTGTTTGCATAGCTAGTAGTCTACATTGTTCCCTCTGGCACCTTAATGTTTTTCTACCTTGAGACCTTTGAAAAGTCACCCTTTATCAGAAAGATACACAATAATTGTACAAAATGGCCATCCCGCAACTATCAGAATGGTATTAGAAGATTTTACATTCACATTTTAGTCTTATGCCTGATTTCTGACAACCCTAATGTTGACAGCTTTTAGAAGTTTTATGTGTTTGTTTTTTCTCACACCATTCCAAAGATTCCATTATCAGAGAACTAAAGTTTGCATATTTTAAGGGATTAACACACTAAATAAGAACTTTTCACTGAGCTGTCCTACTGCTAAAATGTACAACTTGATTATGTACAAAATAATTTTCATTAAGAGGTAAAACATTTGCGCTGCTATAACAGAAATCACTTGGAAACAGAGGATTCCCTGTGTTTATCACCAGTGCTAAGTTAAGCAGTTATGTCTTCAGGAACAAAGAAAAATAAAGCTTATTCTATATATATGTATATATCCTTTTAACAAGTCATTATTTTATGTGTGCAAATGAAAATAGCCTGTGGTTGAAAACTGTAACTAAGGTTTTTCTTCAGCTTTCAGAGAAATAGTGCATTTCCCTCTCTTCCCCCAAAGTGGTTCATCCAATTGATATACCTAATTAAACTCGAAATTTCATACATTCTGCAAGATCATGTTAATATCACAGTTTTCTTCATCTCTTCTCTTGGTTCAAGGCAAAGAGTTTATTGAGAGAAGCTGTGATTGGCATGCCTTCTGCTGACCAATTGCAATTTCCTCTCCTTGTAAACTCTATTTAGTGTTACAAAAACAATTCAAAGGCAGATTGTAGGTGCCAGGCTTTTCCTCTGACCTTTAAATCAAATTTAGAATTTCACAGGGTAGTATGCCTTCAAGCAAAATCTGTCAGCTTAATAAAGTGGAAATTTTCTGCAATAAGTCTGCAATAAATTTCTACCATTCACAAAGAAAGGTAAACTTTACTTACTGTTGAATAGTTCTGAACAAGGGCTTAAGATTCTTGGGTGAAATATAAACAAGTGCTGCTAAGTGTAAGAACAACTCTAAATAATGAAAGAAAGAGAGTGAGTGGCATAAATATATGAGAAAATGAAAGACATACAGAGAAAGGAAAAAAGGAAGAAAAAAGATGACAAAATTATAATGAAATAAGATCAAGAAATGAACAAAGGGGGGATAAAAGAAAAGAAACCAGGAAAAATCTATTATTAATTTTTGTATAACTCCACCAAGGAGTACAAGATCATTAAAATTCATAAGATCTTGTAATCCTAGCACTCTGGGAGGCCGAGGCAGGCGGATTGCTCAAGGTCAGGAGTTTGAAACCAGCCTGAGCAAGAGCGAGACCCCCGTCTCTACTGTAAGTAGAAAGAAATTAATTGGCCAACTAATAAATATAGAAAAAATTAGCTGGGCATGGTGGCACATGCCTGTAGTCCCAGCTACTCGGGAGGCTGAGGCAGGAGGATCACTTGAGCCCATGAGTTTGAGGTTGCTGTGAGCTAGGCTGACGCCACAGCACTCACTCTAGCCTGGGCAACAAAGCGAGACTCTGTCTCAAAAAAAAAAAATCATAAGATCTGCTGGGGGTATATAGAATTACTGCTTTGGGAGTGATGAATTATGACTGTGCTCTAATCGCTACCAAGTCTATTTGTGTGTCTGTGTATGTTTGTTACAGCACAAAATGACCCAATGGCTTATTCTACTTTTCCAAACAAGTAAATGTCAAGCATTTGCTAAGCAAATTAAGGACAAATACACATTTCTAGTCTCTCTTGTCAAAGGTGATCCTGGTGATTCTCACTAACAGAGAACAATATACTTTCAGGAGACCAAAATATAACCCACTCTTAAAGAAGCTTATAACAAATAAACAATCAAAACCAAAAAATAAAAACTTATTAGAGATGAAATATCACATAAAGTAAAACACTCTCCAAACCAAGACCTTTTCTAATCTGTAGATGTGGACTGTTTGGCCTACCTGATATTTTTAAATTTTTGAATGAGTTGCCAATATGTGAAAGCCAGGAATTTGCATTTTTAGAAATCCAGATTTTCGGCATCTTAAAAAATCAGAAATTCTAGCAGCATCCCTATACATCAGTTGCTAGGTGGAGCATGTGCTGATATTTGCCACGACCCTCCCCATTACCTGTTGCTTTCCTTGCACTCACTTAACTCATCTGGATTACTTATTTAACCACTTGTTGTCAGGTAAATTCACACCCTTTGGTATTAAAATTATTCAGCTTAGTATTAGTTTCCTATTGCTGCTGTAACAAATACCACAAACTTAGTGGCTTATAATGCCACAAATGTATTATCTTACAGTACTGGAGGTCAGAAGTTCAAAAGGGGTCTTACAGGCCTAAAATCAAGATGTTGACAGGACTCTGTTCTTTCTGGAAACTCCAAGGGAGAATCTATGTTTTTGCCTTTTCAGCTTGTAAAGGTCACCTGCATTTTGTGGCTCATGGCCCCTTCCTCAATGTCCAAAGCCCCTAATGTAGCATCTTCTAAATCTTTCTCCCTCTGACACTTCCACCTCCCTTTATAAAGACCCTTATGATCACATGCCCCCCCATAAACCAGCACTATCTCCCCATCTCACATTCTTTAACTTAATCACATCTGCAAGAGCTCTTTCACCATAACATATTCACCGATTCCAGAGATTAGAACGTGGACATATTTGAGGGGTCGTTTTTCAGCCTGCCACAAGCTCCATCCTCAGAAAAACAAAGAATCTTCAAACCATAGTATGTTGAAAAATACTAGCTCACTCATTCAGGAAAACCAAAACAAATAAGAGGATGTAAACATTGTGAAGGCTGATCTCAGAAGGGTCTTTCTTGATGCTAAACTTTAGCTCCATTTACCAAACCAATTCTCTCCTAAAACATGTTTCAACACAATGCTTTCTCCAAACAGACGCATTCTCCCATGTTGAGAGCAAGTTTCCAGACCAAGCCATTTGCCTAACTATCCCTGGAAGATGCCTGAAACTGGGCCTTGCTACCTCCTACCTTTCCCACCTTCTACCGCTGCTCATGACTACAGTAATTAACCCTTTGTGGGCACCAATCATGTCCTAGGCATTATGAAAAGCACTGCACAACTTCACAGGGCTCTCCTCTTCTTATTCTCACAGTAGGAGGTTCCATCTTACAGATGAAATTCAGGCACAATGACAGTTCATTGACTTGCCCCAAATCACACAGTTATTAAATACAGTTGTGGCTCGACCTTGGAAGTCAGATCCTCTCAGCCACCAATTTATAACATCTGATTTATGACACCAATTTATAATACTTGTGGTTAGCCACCTCCATATTCTCATTTGAAAATGTTTGTACCAGATGGAGAAATGCAATGGAAAAAATTTTTAAATGGATTAGAATTTTTTAAATTCTTCACCAAAAAATAGTAAAACAATGAGATATCAATTTTCTCTTAACTACTTTTTGAATAAACTTATAGTGCTGCCTTGGAGAAAGCAAATAGCTTGAGTACATCATGAGCTTTGGAGAAAGAGGGGAGATATATATTTGACTTAAGACAGGACTTTAAATCAAATACATTTTAGGTTATGAAGGAAAATGAATTAAATAATGTGACAGTGAGATGTTTATAGTGCTGTCTGGTGGCTGGTGAAAGGTGACTCCTTGATATACTTTCGCCAGTCTGTTTGCATTTTCCTTGGCCATATTCTCTCTGTGACCTTGAGCTGGCCAGGTAGCCTCCTGTCTTGATGTTTTTGGTTATGCATCTGTCAAATAAAAATTATTATTCCAGTGCCTGTTTTCCCTAGATGGGTAGGGAATAACTCAAAAACGAAAAAAGGGATCTGAAAACTCTTTTGGGAAATTATTCTCAGATTTGTCTCTTCTCTCTCTACACCACCACCTACTTTCCTAATCAAACTAATCATCTCTCACCTGCAGTGTGCCTTAGCCGCCTAACTGGTCCTGGTGATTCCATTCTTTTCCCCAACAAAACTGACCTCCATACTGCCACTGCTGCAATCCTTTAAAGACACAGTTACTGAACTCTTTTGTTTAAAATGCCCGAAGAGCTCCCCACTGCTGTTTGAAGAAGAGCCAGATGCTACAACATCACCCCCACGTCGATCTGGCTCCTGTTTAACCCCTTTGATCTCATCTCCTCCGTGTTCAGTGGCCTTCTTGGCTTCTTTCCTTCCCAAAGTTTCCCAGAGGTATACGCCTTAGTCAAAAATGCTCTCTACTACTCTGAACACTCTTGTCAACTCCTACTCGTTCTTGGAGCCTTTGATTCTCACACATGAATCTTAAAAAGAAATCCTAATAGATGTCATCTTTAGCTTTCCACATTGACCCAATATTTAACATTCTACTGCACTTGGCAAATAGACATTTAGTTATTTCCATTTATCCAACCTCAAATCCCAGGCCATCAATACGTTTATGTAAATGAAATGATCTCAACACTGGCTGCAATCACTTGAAGGGGGAGATTATTAAAAACAAACAGAAATGTTGGCCTGGAGTTCTCTTTTCTTATAATGTTTTTGTCTAGATTTGGTATCAAGGTAATAAAATGGCTTCATAAAATGAGTTTGGAAGTATTCTCTTCTTCAAGCTTTTTTAGAAGAATTTAATAAGACGTAGTGTCAATGCTTCTTTGAATGGTAGAATTTAGTTGTGAAGCTATCTGACCCTGAGCATCTCTTGGCTGGGATGTTTTTGATTACTAACTCAATATTCTTAATTGTTATTAGTTTATTCAAATTTTCTGTTTATTTGTGATTTAGCTTGGTAGATTGTACATTTCTAGGAATCTATTTCTTCTGGGCTATCCAATTTGTTGGCATGTGATTGTTTATAGTAGTATCTTATAATCCTTTTTATTGCTGTAGCATCAGTTATAATATCTCCTCTTTCATTTCTGATTTTATTTATTTAAGTCTTTTTTCTTAGTCAAGGGTTTGTCAATTTCATTTATCTTTTCAAAAACAAACTCTTAGTTTAGTTCATATTTTCTACTGTTTTAAATTCTGTATTTGTTTCTGCTCTAATCTTTATTTCTTTCCTTCTGCTAACTTTGGGCTTAGTTTATTCATTTTTTAGTTCCTTGGGTTATAAAATTGTTTATTTGAAATCTTTCTTCTTTTTTAATATAGGTGTTTATTGCTATAAATTTTACACTTAGTACTACCTTTGCTATGTCCCATAAGTTTTGGTATGCTGTGTTTTTATTTTTGTGTGTCTCAAGATATTTTGCAACTTCTATTTTCTTACTTGATTCATTTGTTGCTCAAGATTGTGTTGTTTAATTTCCACATATTGTGAATTTTTCAGTTTTCTTTCTGTTATTAATGTCTAGTTTCAGTTGTGATCTGAAAAGATACTTGGTGTGATTTCAAACTTCTTAAATTTGCTGAGACTTGTTTTATATCCCAACATGTGATCAACTTTGAAGAAAATTTGGTGTGAGCTTGAGAAGAATGTGTATTCTGCTGCTATTGGGTGGAATGTTATATATATTTGTTAGGTCCATTGAGTGTATAGTATTGTTCAAGTTTGATACTGCCTTACTGACTTTTGGTCTGAATGTTCTATTCATTATTAAAACTCGGGATTAAAGTATCCTAATATTGTTTTAATGCTGTCTATTTCTCCCTTCTATATGGCAATATTTGCTATATATACTTAGGTGCTCTGATTTTAGGTGCATATATTTTTATAATTGATATTTTCCTGATGAATTGACCCTTTATCGATATAACCTTTTTTGTCTCTTGTTACAGGTTTTGACTCAAAGTCTATTTTGCTTAAATATAGCCATCCCTGCTTTTTTTTGGTTACCATTTCCATGTATATATATATTTTTTTCATTCCTTCACTTTCAGCCTATGTATATCCTTAATTCTAAAGTGAGTCTCTTGTAAATAGCACACAGGTCTAATTTTCTTTTATACATTCAGTCACTCTGTTTTTTTGATTCAGGAATTTAATTCATTTATGTTTTGTTTTTATTGACTTTATTTTTATAGAAGGTTTAGTTTTACAGGAAAATTGGGCACAAGGTAGAATTTCCATATACCCTGTCCCCATTCCTCTAAGCAGTTTCCTTTATTAGTAACATTTTGTATTAGTATAGTACACATTTGTTGAAATTGTTAAATCAACATTGATACATTATCATTAACTGAAGTCCTTAGTTTACATTAGAGTTCACTCTGTGTTGTACATTTCTATGGGCTTTAACAAATGCATAATGCCATACAATCTATTTATGTTTAAACTAATTTTTAAAAATTTTTTGTTTTTGTTAATTTATATATAATAATTGTACATATTAATGGGAGACATGGGATATTTTGATATAGGTATATAATATGTAATGATAAAATTAGGATAATTGGCATACTCATCACCTCAAATATTTATCATTTCTTTGTGTTGGTAATTTTCAAAAGTCTCTTTTCCAGTTATTTTGAAATATACAATAAATTATTAACTATAGTCACCCTACTGTGATATAAAATACTAGAAATCATTCCTTCTATTTAACTATAATGTTGTACCTATTCCCCAAGCTCTCCCTATTTCCTCCTCCTCCCCTCTACCCTTCCCAGACTGTGGTAACCACTATTACTACTGTTCTGTTCTATATTTCTATGAGATCAGCTTTTTTATTCTTAGGTAAGGACTTACTATTGCCATTTTCCAATTGTTCTTCATTTGTCTTTTTGTCCTTTTGTCCCTCTTTTTCTCTTTTGCTGTCTTCCTTTGTGACTTGTTGACTTTTTGTATTGATATACTTTGATTCCTTTCTTTTTCTTTATAGGTATTTTCTTGATGGTTACAATGAGGCTTACATAAAATACCTTACACTTATTAACAGTCTATTGTGAGCTAATAACAACTTACTTCACTCACATACAAAACCTCTTGATTTTCGCTTCCCCCCAAACTTTATGTTATATGTCATGATTTACATTGTCTTATATTATGTATCCAATAACAAATTCTTGTAGTTATAGTTCTCCTTAATAGTTTTGTCTTTTAATTTTTATGGTATAATTAAAAGTGATTTACACATCACCATCACAGTATTACAGTATTCTGTATTTGTGTATATATTGAACTTTACCAGTGAGTTTTATAATTTCATGTGCTTTTTGCTATTTAGCAACCCTTGGTTTCAACTTGAAGAATTCCCTTCAATATTTCTTGTAGGTCAGGTCTAGCAGTAATGAGCTCTCTCAGCTTTTGTTTGTTTGGAAACAAACATTCCTTTTTGAAGAACAGATTATAGTTATTCTTGGTTGCCAGTTTTTGTCTTTCAGCATTTTGAATGTATTACCCAATTCCCCTCTAGTCTGACTGCTGAGAAATCTGATGATACTCTAAAAAAGTACAGGTCAATAACCCTGATGAACAAAGAGGTAAAAATTCTCAACAAAACTCTAGAAAACCAAATTCAATATCACATTAAAAGGATCATACACCATGTCCAAGTGGGATTTTTCCCTGGGATACAAGGATGTTTCAACATGCACAAGTCAATTACTGTGATATACTACATTAATAGAATGAAAAACAAAAATTATGTAATTATCTCAATAGACGCACAAAAAGCATTTGACAAAATTCAATACCCTTTCATGATAAAAACTCTCAACAAACTAGGTATAGAAGAAATTTACCTGAATATAATAAATGCCATATATAAAAAGCCCACAGCTAATTTCATATTCAACAGTAAAGAACTGAATCTTTTCCTCTTATTATAGTATAAATTTATAGTATAAATTACAGTATAAAACTTAAAAGACAAAAGTGTTAAGGTTAACTATAACCATAAAAACTTGCTATCAGATACACAATAGAAGACACTGTAAATTGTGACTGAAAGTGCTATGTCTCTGCAGGTGACATAGTCTTATATAGAGAAAACCCTAAAGATGCCACAAAAATACTCTTAGAATTATTAAACAAATTCAGTAAAATTTCAGAATACACTAACAATAAAAATATAAAAATAATTAAGAGGATAATCCAATTTGTAATAGAAACAAAAAAAAATAAAATATTAAGGAATAAGCTTAACCAAGAAGGTGAAAGATTTGTTCACTAGAAACTATATAACAATGATGAAAGAAATTAAAGAAGTCACAAACAAATGGACAGGCATCCCATGTTCATGGATTGGAAGACTTTAAAAATGTCCATAAAAACTATCTACAGATTCAATGTAATCCCTTTCAAAATTCCAATGGAATTTTTTACAGAAATAGAAAAGATTCCTAAAATTCATATGAAACTGTGAAATACTCAGAAGCAATACTGAGAAAGCTAGAGGCATCACATGTCTTGATTTCAACATATATTACCATCATCAGTAACCAAAACATTATGGTACTGGCAAAAACATACATACAGACAAATGGAATAGAATAGCAAGCCCAGAAGTAAACTTACATATATACGTCAACTCATCTTTGGCCAGGTGCCAAGAATATATAATGGGGAAAGAATAGTTTCTTCAACAAATGATCAGGAAAACTGGATATCCATAGGCAGGCAGGCAGGCAGGCAGGCAGGCAGGCAGGCAGGCAGGTGGGCAGGGCAGGGCAGGGCAGGGCAGGGCAGAGCAGAGCAGAGCAGAGCAGAGCAGAGCAGAGAAGAGGAGATTGCACCCTTATCTTACACCACACACAAAAATCATTCAAAATGGATTGAAGATTTAAACTTAAGACTTGACTCTATAAAACTCCTAGAAGAAGACATAGGAGAAAAGCTTCATGAGATTGGTCTAGTCAATAATTTCTTGAATTTGGCACTAAGAACACAAGCAACAAAAGCAAAAATAGACAAGTGGGACTGACTATATCAAACTAGAAAGATTCTGTGTGGCAAATGAAACATATCAACAGAGGGCAAAGACAATTTATAGAATGGAAAAAATATCTGCAACTATATATCTGATAAGGGACTAATATCCAAAAAATGTAAGTAACTACTACAACTTAAAGGCAAACAGCAAACAACTTGATTTTTAAAAGTGGGCAAAGGACTTGAAAAGACATTTCTTCAAAGAAGGCATACAAATGCCCAAAAAGTATATGAAAAGATTCTCAGCATCACTATTCATCAGAGAAATGCAAATTGAAATCACACCATAATAACATATCATCTTACACCTGTTAGGAGGGCTATTATTTTTGTCAAAAAAATGTGTTTATAAGCATGTGGAAAAATTAGAGACTTTGTGCCCTCCTGCTGGGAATGTAAAATAGTACAGCACTATGGAAACAGTGTTGAGGTTCCTTAAAAAGTTAAAAATAGAACTACTATATGATCCAGCAGTCACACTTACGGGTATATATCCAAAAGATTGAAATTGAGATCTTAAAGCATTATTAGCACACCTGTATTCACTGTAGCATTATTTGCAATAGCCAAGATATAGAAACAACTTATATGTCCATCAATGAAATGAATGGATATAAATGTAGTATATACACACAATGGATTATTCAGCCTTATAGGAAGGAAATCCTGCTATATGTGACAACATGGATGAACCTGGAGGACATTATGCAAGTGAAACAACCTAATCACAGAAGGACAAATACGCATGATTCCAATAACATGAGATAATCTAAAAATAGTCAAACTCATAGAAACTAAGTGTAAATGGTGATTACTAAGGGATGGGGTGAGGATGAATGTGGAGTTGGTGATCAGTGAGAATAAAGTTTTAGTTATACAAGATGTTTAGGTTCTAGATACCAGTTGTACAACATTTTTCCTAAAGTTAACAATAGCGTGTTGAGCACATAAAATTCAGCAAGAGGACAGATCTCATGTTAAGCGTTTTTATCGCAATTAAGAATAATCAATCAATCAATCAATGAATCAAAGGCTATTCCACTAAAGATTCTGACCCAATTTGTCTAGGATAGTTGTCCAGACATTGGTTTGTTTAAGTTTCCAGATGGATCTATTGTGAAACTGATGCTGATAACCACCAGTCTATAAGGATAACTAAGGAATAAACTAAATAATTACACAAATTTTTCTATCAGAGATGTCATCAGGCTGAATTATTTAATAAGGTGAATTTTCAGCAAGCATGGGATATACATTTTAGCTCTACAGGATGCATACTCACATAATGGTGTGTATTTAATTGTATACCTTTTCTTATATGATGAACTAGAATAGATGAGATGGTGCAATAGACCAAAATATAATCATCAGCTATCTCAGCAGACAATTTACAAATTCATAAACACTGTAATTATAATACTTATGTTTAGAAGGTTGATGAAAGAGTTTTTCTTAGAAGTAGCAGAATATGTGGATGAATCAAACAGATATTACAAATAATAAAAGGTTTCCTTATATATACTCCAGGAGGCTGGTAGTGAGAACTCCTTGCACTGTAGGGTCCACTAAAATATTCTGTATCCCATTTTTCCCCACAAAGAGAGCTCTATTCTGTTTTAAATAATACTTTTTGTGAAAATTCTAATTTATATTTTTATATCAAAAACCATGGCTTTGAAGGTAGAAAAATTTTAACATATAGAAAAATATAAATTTGGAAAAAGATTGGATTGAAACAATGTGAAATTTTATTAATAGTTAAATTCCTTTATCTGTGTAAATGCATGCTTTATATAATAAATTAGGTCAACACAATACAAAAAGTCTTGTGCCCTTTTTAAAAATAAATTCAAATTGTATCATAAGCATTTTATGATATTGTATATTTTTGAGGGACAGTTCTATTGTATATGTAGTGTCTATTATATAACTCTACAAGTTTTACTTAACTATATCCATCTTTGTACATTTATATTTTATTTTTAACTTTTATAAATATGCAAAGAATATAAGAATATAAGCATGTGTAATTATTATTATATAGAAAGATTGGGTTTGGGGAAACTAGTAATTCCACATACTAGTTTTGATAAACTTCATCATTGTGTTCTTGATGTACCTAAAAATTACAGATTTTCCTGCCACTCCACTCCAAGTGTTTTGATTCATTAAGTCTGAGATAATATGCATTTTTTAGTAAGGCCCACAAGCAATTCTAATGCAGATGCTTCATAGCTTCTGCTTGCAAAACTGGCAGCAGCCTTTTTAAAATTCTCACACATATTGGCAAACAGTCCATCAGAAAGATAACAACTTTTATTTCCTTAAGCAATATTTGATCATGCCAATTAAGATCATCTTTTAAAAATCCTGTGCTGATTTGATAAACAAGAAATATGTGTTGCTCTTTAACTTAGAATGTCTTTGGGCCAAGCACAGTTGCTCATGCCTGTAATCCTAGCACTCTGGGGGGCCAAGGCGGGAGGACTGCTTGAGCTCAGGTGTTCAAGGCTGGCCCAAACAAGAGTGAGACCCTGTCTCTTCTAAAATTTAAAATTTATTAAAATATATGTAAAATAAATATTTTAATAAAATACGAAATATAGAATGTCTTTGATTGTTAGTGAAAATGAAGGTTTTTATATATTTTCTGAACTCTATGTCAATTTTCTGGTCATTATATATTTTCTGGTCTTTTGTAAATTTCTATTTCTTTTCATATAATTCACCTATTTTTTCCATTAAGGTATAATTTCATTCACTGGTTTTTAAGAATTCTTTCTATATTAAAATTACTCCTTGGCTGAAAATATATTTCCAAGTTCATTGTTTGAATTTTAATTTCATGGTACTCATTTGTTCTCTTACAGAAGTTCCGGGTGTTTATTTAGGCATACTGTCTATCTTTTGCTAACATCCATCAAATCTTCCTTCTGGTTTTTCTGTGTCATTGTTTTCAAGTTTTTCTACACTGCCATTCTTGACTTTATTGTTTGTTTTATTTTTTACTATTAATTCTTTGAACCATCTGAAATTTATTTTAATGTTATCTCGAAGGATATAAATTTATTTTTTCTAACAGTTTCTGTTTTTAACAAGTATCCTTTTTACTACTTGTTGCAAATATATGGCACAACTTTTTCTAACCAATGTCATGTTATTTTCTCATATGAGATGAGATTAGGAGTGGCATAATATTCTGAGGTAACTGATAATTCCCTTATCCTGCTTTTCAAGATGAGAACAAATTGGAGGTAGATCTTTACCTGATGTTGTTTTATGTCCCTTTACTGTGCATTAAAATATATTATTTTATAAACAATAATACATTTTCTTACACAAAAGCAATACCTCCTTCCCAAATATATTTTTAGTAATTGCCACTTGGGACTCATTTACACAAACACTGACAAAATGCTACAAATGTTACTAGGTTATTTCCAGATTTTATTAGTATTAATATAACAGCAAGATTCACTGGTTTCTACAGGATCTAAATGCAAATGTGTATGATCAATATATATCAGGGAAATTTTTGAACTAATAATTGTTGCCTTTTCCCTTTTCAATTACATTTATTTTTAACGTGGAGACCATTCCACCATTAAAATCCACTCCAGATTAGACTCAGGCTAAAGCAGATTGCTCCAGAAAATACAGGCCATAAAAGAACCTAGACTAAAGAAAATCTGAAAAACCTTGTCTTTCGACTGTAGTGGAAACAGCCACCCTTTCTAGGTGGAGTGAGGGAAATTTTGGAAAGAGATGGAGAGGAAAAGAGAGCTTAGAGGCAGACATGAGGTTTCTACCTATTGTTCTTGCCCCATATGCAAATCAGGCCACGACCTTGGTAAGGAGATGGCAGAAATCACAGAGAAGTTCTACAAAACTGAGAGATGAGCCTCTTTTCCCATGGGGGAGCCCAGCAAGACTGAAGAATCCTTCAAGAGCTCTCTTCCTCCTCACCCAGCAAGTCACAGCGTGGCAGAACAGTGGTGGGTGGGTGGGTGGTTGGGAAGCCAAAGGCAGAGAGCCTGAGCATGGTCTCACACAGTCCTGTAGACCAAGGGTTGGAAACCTTTTACTGCAAAGATCCAAATAGTAAATATTTTAGACTTTGCAGACCATAGTCTTTGTTGCTGCTATTGTAATGGGGAATTCTGCCATTGTAATGGGGAAGCAGCCATAGGCAACTTGCAAACAGATACTCTGGGTCATGTTCCAGAAACACTTTATTTGTGGGCACAGAAATTCAAATTTCATAGAATTTTTGTGTGTTGCAAAATATTATTCTTCTTTTCTTTTCCAACCAATGTAAAACCATAAACACCATTCTTAGCTCACAAGCCAGATGAAAACTATAACCAAAAGGCCACAGTTTGCCAACCTGTGTTGTAGACACTAGCAACGTGGAGAAGAACATCTGAAAGCTTTTATTGTCCAAGGATGGGTGAAGAAATGGGTAAGACAATGGGAGAACAAGGAGGTGATTTTCAGTGTTGACAAGTGGGTACCTTCAAAGGATACGGTGTTGGTTGTACAAGCAGCAAACCACGAAATGGACATCAGTGGTAGATACAGTGGTGACACAGCACAGGTGTGATAGCTTGGTAGGGTGAGAGTTCTGGCAAGGACTACGTTCCTCTCCCAGAGGCCACTATGGCACGTGACAACTAGACACTCACATCCCCTCCCCCACACACTCCAGATCTTAGACCATCCCCAGAGAGTAAGAATTGTATCGCACCCACACCCAGCAAATTGGTTTCACTGATCAACACCTAAGTGGACACATAGAAATAACATTTAGTGGGTGTCGGGCAGGTGGGAGGGGGGAGGGGTGGGCATATACATACGTAATGAGTACGATGCGCACCATCTGGGGGATGGACACGCTTGAAGCTCTACCTCGAGGGGGGAGGGGGAACAAGGGCAATATATGTAACTTTAACATTTGTACCCCAATATGCTGAAATAAAAAAATAAAAAATAATAAAAAATATGTTAATGCCCCCCCCCCCCGCCAAAAAAAGAAAGATGTAAGAGTTTAACAAGTATCATTTATGGAGAAATAAAGACAGTTACATGTTTCAACACCTTAATTATATGCTCTGTGAATGTTCCTAACTGCCACAGGTATAACCAGTCTGATACTTGAGGCTGTTTTTCCACTTCCGAGAAAAAAAAAATCACACTTGGAAGAGCACAGCCAACAAATTGTCTCCCTGATTTGAAGTGGCCCCTCCATCACAGTAAATACTTGGGTCTCTTTCTTGTCCATTAATCTACATATTTCTTCTAGGTTCACAATCATACTGTGCAAATTGCTATAACTTTATAAATACCTAAATAACTGGCAACAAAGTCCCATTTAATTATGCTTTTTCTTTTTGGAAAATTTAATCAAACTTCTGCATCATTTATTTTTTCAAATGAGCATCAGATTTTACTACAGGGGAACAAAATGGATTCCTCCAGGATTTTCATTAAAATTCTTTTAAATCTGCAAATTAATTTGAAAAGACTTCAATCTTTAGAATATTAAAATTTACCATTTAGGAATATGGTTTGCTATGTCATATTAGTAGTTAAATATTCTATGTTTCCATAAAGTTTTCCAATAATTTTATTTTAAAAGTACACCTTTCTTTTAGGTTTTGTTGAGGGGGGAATTTTTTATTGTTAATGCAAACTTAATAAATTTTAGTATATATTGTAAGTATATATTACAGTTTGTACAAAGATATTGACTTGTATGCATTTATTTTATATATGATCCTTTTCATTAAATGCTCCTATTTCTTCTAATAGGTTTTTAGATGATTGTCTTAAGTTCTCCAGATAGACACACTTACTGTCTTCAAACAGCATTTTATATAATATTTTATAATTGTACTAAGAGGTATAAAAGTACATAGGTCACTGAAAAGGATGCAAATGACCCTTATAGATGTGGGGAATAAAATCTCAGCTTTGCTCACAATAATGAGCTCATGTATTATGCTGCCATCCACTCTTCGTCCTCACAGAGGCAAGAACCTAGAGGGTCTACACCACCCACACTCAGCAGGTGGAGCTGAGAAGGGGTTCTTTCAAATGTTCACCTTGGAGAGACTGCACAGTGACTCAACCCATACCGAGAGGAATTTGACCATATCCTGTTGAGACTACATACAAATACACCCTTTGACTCAGAAATTCCTCTTCTTGAAATCTATCTCAGAGACACTGACAAAAATATGAAAAGAATATGCTTAAAAATGTACAAGGGTAATCATTACTTTTGTATGTCAAATTTTTTTGAACTTATTATTTATCGATTAATTCAACAATTTCTGTTCTCCATTAGCAGTGAAAGCCTTTGGAAAAATACATTATTCTCTAAGAATAAATTTAGCCATGCCCCCTAAACTTTGATCTCTTGTTTTATTGTTGTTATTTTGTTCAAAGTCTTTGATTTATTTTTAAGATTTTTCTTCATTTTTGGTAATAAAAGCCTACCATCTTGAAAGATTATTTTTATCCTTGACATTCAAATATTTTATTAATATTTGTCCAAATGTTGGTCTCATTTAATTCAGCATGACAAACTGTTGATACTGTCTGATTTTTAGATTGTGTGATCTTTTTTAGTTTGATGACATTTGGCATTTTTATGTCTGATGGTTAGACTCACTATGACTATGTTCTCTTTTTCTGCAATTCTTGTTTTATAGTTTTCCTGAAATTATCCTCCTTATGTCTCATTTTTTTCACTCATCATTTTTAAGACTTCTCTTGTCTGTTTGCTCTCTTGATAGGTCATAACTTTAAATTTCAGGAACAACCACTACCTCTTTATCCAATAAACACATAAGCAATCACAAATTAGGTAAGAAGCAAATGTTCAGGAATGCTAGGATTGATATATGAATATACAGAAAGTATCAAAACATACATGATTTTTAAATAGTGAGGGTGATTTTAAAGGGAAGCCTGTATCCTTAAGGTGGACATTTCCCAATAACAAGCTTATTAAAATTTTTTACTGCTACAGCTCACAGGAAAGAGGGAGAAATGAAGAGACAAAGGCCTCGAGTGAGGATATATGTACCCTTTTAAAGCTGTCTTGTAAAGAGATTTTTTCATTTTTTTCTTGAGACAAGGTCTCACTCTATTTTTCAGACTAGAGTACAGTGACATCATCATAGCTCACTGCAACCTTGAACTCCTGGGCTCAAGTGAGCCTCCTGCCTCAGCCTCCCAAGTAGCTGGAACTATAGGCACATGCCACCAGGCTAATTTTTTAATTTCTATTTTTATAAAGATGAGGTCTTGCTATGTTTCTCAGGCCTGTCTCAAATTCTGGCCTGTCTCAAACTTTTAGAATTGAATCAAAGTGTATTATCTTCTTACTTAAATATAACTAGATGTAAAGTATTCATTAACATACAAGTATACTAGTTAGTTGTTACAGGTTGAAATAAATGTAAGTACATGTGTCTGTATGATGTATATGCACTTATATGAGCAACTTTGTAGTGAATGATGTAGACCACATTGCTTATACCAACACAACTGTTTCATCTTCTCAACACATCCTTTTTACCCTTTTATAAAGTCCTAAAGATGAGCTGTTCAGGCATCTAGAGTTGGTTTATCAGTTAAATATCAGCACTTATCAAACAAGGGCAATTTTACGTTTGAAAATACCATGCTGTGAAAATAAAAAGTTACAACCACCACATCAACAAACAGCAAGACTATATTTGTTAGCATTTTCCATAACTCCTGCTTGTTGACTGCCTTTTGCCTTCCTAGAATGAGTAACAGTTCAGATTCTAACTGATAAAGAAAGGACCCAAATGATTGCTCAAGGCCCCAGAGAATTTTAGGTAAAAAACAAAAGTCATAGGTGTTTCACATTTATGTCTGTTGGTTTATTTTTGGTTTGTTTTCATCTCTTTAACAAATCTCTGGAGTAAAGAAAAATGATCAGAGAAGAGGCTTGGAAGAACAAGAAAAGCAAAGTGAAAAAACACCAACATAATTAGAGATTGTGATGAAGACCAAATTTTGAAACTTATTTCAGGTTCTTTTTCTATATAGTCATGACCATCAATAATGCTATTGACATCCAAAGAGGCATCAAACCTTTAGCTAAGATGGGCTAGAGTAAGACCTAATCTTGAAGGAAATTCATTGACTCTCTCTTCATTGCAAAAGGATGGACATTTTAACTTTACGCTTCAATCAATAATTAAGCATGTATCTCCTCACTTATATATAACTATAGAGAACATGTTAAAATATAAGTATTTTAATAAATAAGTACCAGCCTTGAAATACTTCTTAAAATGAACGCCTATTATATTTATATCAAGAAGGACAATTTATTTCCTAAGACTCAGATAAGCATGTACAAATAAACTCCCTCTTCTCATTCCTATGAACTTGAATTGTCTTACGTTTTTGCCAATGGAATAGATGACCTACTTTGAAAATCAATTATATACTTTTTATTATTTCACAAGGTCTGTAGTTTTTTGGTTCAATTCATGTGAAATGCAATAAACGTGTCCTTCAATCACAGAACACAGGTAAAAATACATACAAAGCATTTTCAGATATTATTACACAGAATATCAAGTTAGAAGTGAAATTATTCAGTAGTGGTGTTTGTATAAAGTCTTGACAAGTATTCAATAGTCCTGATGTAATTGTATCTTCAAAATCTTTGTTACATATTAACCAAAATATGAAACCTTTGGTTGCTTATAAAGGGATCGCCATGGGATTTATTTTATCTTCTGTTATATTCCAGGGTTGAGGGAGAGGTGATAACGAGGGCAGAGGTTTTCTTTTCATCTAAGACATTATTTATAAAACAACAGGCTAACATGTTCCCTGAGTAAAAATAGGTAATTTCATACCAGTCCTGTATTTTAAAAGGAAATGAATTGGCATTTTCTCCTGTCAGCTAATGAAAGAATTGGGGATTATCAGAGAATGAAAAATGGACAATTAACAGCTTTATCTGGAGACAAAGAAGATTTGCTGATCTCTTAATGATAAGTTGGCAAGTCCTTATTTGGGAAGCTTGTTTTGAATGCTCAGAGGGGGAGCTTGGAGAACTAACCACAAGTTATCATATCTAGGGTTTGATTTATCTATTTTATTTCTATAGATGTAAAACAAATGACAAAGGCATGGAAAATCCTCAGCTCACAGCTCAAGGTAACTATTCCTTTTTATATCATCACAAGACTATTTCTTTCAAATTCTTGGTGCAACAGTAAAGTTAAAAAGTCTAAAACTAAGCAATACTAAGATGAAGCGTAAGAATTGGTCTCTAAGGAAGAGAACAGTCACTTTTGTGACTAGTATCCTGTCCTCAGAGTTAGAAAATTGAATAAAAGACTTTTCCAGCCACCTAAACAAATTATGAGACGTGCATAATGGAATGCAAGCCAATTATTAAAATTAATCATGTAGACAGTATTAACAATGTTTAAGGTCACAGATGTTGGTATGAGATAGGCCAGGGTTCAAGTCCCGATTCTACCATTTATTAACTTTATTACATTGAACGACTTATTTCACCTCTCCAAAAATAACTGACTTAGAGAGTTGTAGAAATTAAATGAGATGATGTATTAATACTTAAAATGCTTACCACAAGGCCTGATAGGTGCTTGAAACATTTTTATAAAATGAATATTTACTAGATGTTTGTTCCTATCATAATAATTTTTAATATAGCAATATCCATGACATTTCTGAATTAAAAAAAAATCAGCATGCAGAACCCCAGGTAGACTATTATCTTATCTATAGGAGTCCCCTGCATTTATCTGTACATGTTTATGGACGCATGAGCTATCTGGAAGGATGTTCTGCAAATGAAAATAATTGTTACTTCCGTGCCATGATATTTTACTGGATACCACTCTTTGTCTTATATTTTCCTCTATATGTCATCTTAGAGAAACCAATAAGATGTAAAATCAATATTCACCAGACAGGCTTCAATGTTTATCCAAATATTCAGTGGACAAGCCTGAAGTCTTACTGAAGACAGAGATCAGAGAGAAAAGGATATCAGAAGTGATATCTTTAGAGATATTTTCCAAAGACAAAAAATACAAAGGAATGGTCTCTCCACTTATCTGGACCACAGAGAAAATTGTCTCACCATTCCCGTGTTGCCATACCATTTCGTTTTTTATTCTATTTTTAATTGGCGCCTAGTAATTATGCATATTTATGAGACATGTGATGTTTCAATCATATATACAATGCATACCACTGTCTTTCGATGAGTGTCTTTGAGACTTCCCATGTAATAAAACGAAGTTTATCACCCATTTCAATTAATTTCTTAGAGAACCTCTGCTACTAGATATCTATATAGGTTTTTAAAAAAGAAAAATAAGGTGGTTTTAGTTTCTTTTTAGATTCTTATCAAACTGCACCCTATCACTAACCAACTTATTCACAAAGGGAGCTCACAGAGTAATATGCAATGGAATTTGATGGCATAGAAATAATCCATCATCTCCACTGACAGTCACAGTGAAACTTCAATAGTATTATACTCATACCTAAAGTAATTCCTTGTCATTCACTATTACACATCCCCAGATAGTCTCTTTCTGTTTTGAATTTGTTTAGAAGCTTTTTTAGGATAGATCCAGGAAGGCTCTAGGGAAAAGACTGGCCAGCAAGTGCTGGCATGTCCTGGTCTGAGACAGTGAAGGAGTTGGCCACCATCCAGGGCTTCAAATCCCTTTACTCTGTGTCAATAATCTGCAAACAAAGGATAAATTGATGGGAGTTGACCTACATTGCTTAACTTCCACACACCAAGATCACACCATGGGAAACAAAAGAATGCACACAAGCTGAACAGAACTGGCTTGGCAAAGAAGAGCTTAATGGCTACACCTATGGTGTCCAAGATGATAGCCATATGGCGTTTTTGAATTAAAATTAATTGAAATTAAAAATCCGTTTATTTAGTTGTACTAACTGCAGGTCAAGTGTTTAGCTGTCTCATGTGGCTAGTGGTTACCGTGCCAGACAGCGCAAATATGGAACACGTACATCATCATAGAAAGTTTACAGAACAGTGCTGGGCAAGGAGCTGCAAACTACTCTTTCAACCTTCTAAATGTATCATGTGCAGGTATTAATCATTCAAAAATTACTATACATTTAGATTTTTAAGTAGCAATTTTTAAATTGTTTTATATAATTTATATTGGAAAATTCAGAAAAAATTCCCATTTTGGTGGCTGTTAGGGTTACAAACTCATAAATACCCTTGAGTGTTTGGGGCTGTTAGGAGTACAAATTCATAAACACCCTTAAGTGGCCAAATTCAAAAATACTATTTATGGGTTGCTCTCCTCGGAGCAAATATAACAATTTAAAAATAGTGTAAAGCAAATTTTAATTACAATGATGAAATACAAAGCCCTGGTTTTGTTTCAAGGGCTAATAATAAATTGCTCTTTCAAGATTTATTTTCACTGCCAGGTACAGACATCATACCGCAGAAGGAGAGTGCCAGGAGACAAATGTCGAGTGGTATATATCGAGCCTCCGAGTCACACTGTGCACAGCAGGGCTGCGGAGTGACACTCACGGGTATGAGAAGCCTGGTTCTCTCCCTCACTGCTGTCTGCATTAAGCAGAACGCAGAATATTTGGTGAGTAATAGCATTAAAATATTGGTCTCTGTCAGCATTTACGGGAGTCTAAAAAAAATAGGAAACTTGTGAAATTGTTTATTTGGGGGGAAATGATATACTTATGAGAAATTTATTTATTTATTCAAAAAATATATACTGAATGCTTACTATGAGCGAGGCTCTGATAAAATAGCAGATAAAATCCCTCACTTCAAGTCACTTAATTTATAAGCTCCTTGATAGAGTCAATGAACAAATAAGTAAAATACAAAACATGTTAGATGGAGGAGGTAGAGTATGTTGGCAGAGGCATGCTACTTTACAGAGGGTGGCTAGGGTGGGGAGTCCTCCAAAGACGTCCATGTTCTAATTCCAGAAATCTGTGAATATGTTATCTTTGGTGGCAAAAGGGCCTTGGTAGATGTGGTTAAGTTAAGGATCTTGAAATGGGGAGATTAACCTGGATTTCCCAGGTGGGTCAATGTAATCACAGGGGTCCTTATGAGGAAGAATCGGGAAGGATGTGGAGATGGAAGCAGATGTGGAAGAGGCGCGATTGTAGGCTGGAACGAGGCCATGAGCCAAGGAATGCAGGCAACCTCTAGAAGCTGAAAAAGGTAAGGAAACTTGTTCTCCCTTAGAGCCTCCAGAATGACCACAGATCTGCTGACCCCTTGATTTTAGCCCAGTGGAAAACATTTTGGACTCTGACCTCCAGAACTGTGAGATGATGAATTTGTGTTGTTTTAGGCCACTAGGTCTGTGGTGATTTGTTACAGCAGCCACAGGAAACTAATAGGGTGGCCATGGAAGTTTTCATAAAAAGTTGACATTTGGACAAAGATCTAAAAGAAGGGGAGGGACAAGCCATGTGGAAACATGTTTCAGGCAAAGGAAACAGCAAGTGCAAATTCCCTGAGGCAGTGAC
Source organism: Mirza zaza (assembly GCA_008750895.1). Taxonomy (NCBI): domain Eukaryota; kingdom Metazoa; phylum Chordata; class Mammalia; order Primates; family Cheirogaleidae; genus Mirza; species Mirza zaza. The sequence goes on from VSMD01121734.1 coordinate 185,790, forward strand.
ACATCTGGCACGTTGGAGTGACATCATCAGGGGGAGACAGCAGCTAGTAGAGTCGGGGGTGTAGTAGGAGGTGAAGTCAGAGGTGACCTGCAGAGGGGGCAGAGGCAGATCGGGCGGGCTGGGCTGGTGGAAGGACTGTGACTTTCACCTCAAGTGGGATGAGTCATTGAAGCACGTGGCTCCATCAAAGAGGAGCCTGGAACTTCTGCTGGGAAGACCAAGGACAGAGGCACCTTTTACCCTGTAGGTTTTCTGAAGCATCAGGATGCAGGCCTAGAACTGTGGGCACTTTTCTGCCACCATGAGGGACAGCCTGCTTGAAAACGGAGCCAGCATAGAGCTGAGCAGAGCCTAAAGACGGAGGAAAGAGCCTGAGTCCTGGGCTCTCAGTCCCTCACCAGCAACTGAAAGGGAACTGACTAGTAGTAAGAATCAAATAACCAGCGTTTGATCTTATTTCTTTACCTTGCTTGTTATGGAATAAGTCACTCGGCTTTGGCACTCACACAAAAACTAATTTATGACCAAGGCTGTGGAGAGAAATAATTAATAAAAGTCTCAGAGCGATTTGAAATGTATAAACACGCTATGCAAAACCAAAAGAGCACAGTGCAGTTACTGTTATCTGCTGCTTTCCCTGTCACTATCTAATGAAAGCAAGTAGTGAAACCACCAAGTGGTAGGAGTCAGTGGGGCGAGGTCCATAAATAATTGAGAGTTGTTGACTGTAAATAATTATTTCGTTATTAAACCTTTAGAGTGGACTATGCTTGGTGCGACACTCTAAGGGACATATGTCATCCACCCACACCTTTTACTTCAGGGTACTGTGATCAGGCCAAAAGAGACCCTGGTTGTGTGAGTGTCTGTGTGCGTTCATTTATCCTCCATTAAACTTGAATAGGACAGGAGTCAGCATGGGCTCTCACCCATTATAGGGGTATTTGAGACTTTCAACATTTGCATATGAATAATTAAAAGAGATTTATTATTTTATCTAAGAACATAAAAAGTTTTTTGTTGCATAAATTACATTAATATTTCTGAGCCCATCTGACTTTCTCTGCTGCCCATCCATCCAGACAGGCGTGAGTTGTTTCCGCATCCCACAGGGAAGGCGATTTAGCGAGGCACCCACATTTCGGGGCTTTTGAAGTACATCGTTCTTCGGGTGGAGTCTGTTGGCACAACGTGAATGGGGACAGCTCCCAAGACAGCGAGTAGAGCCTTGCCAAGATCAGTATAACTTGGTGCCGTATTAGGGACAACACAGACCAAGCATCTCCAATTGTGCAGGGCTGAGTTCAAACTAAACGCAAACAACATGTACTACTTCCAGAACAACCCCAAGGGAGATTATCACAGAGGATGATGTAATAGCTCAAGAAAGCCAGAGTGACATAACAAACAAATATAAGGAGTTATGACTATTCTCTCCATTGCAAAAGGCACATGAGCCACAAGATCTAAACCGAGTTGTATATGCCTCTAAAGCCAACATATTAAACCACCGTGTTGTAAATTGCAAACTGCACAAACTGAGACCTCACATGTGAAATAATTTTGCCCACGAGTACCCATCTTTCCCCTTTACCATTCATTCATACCTATTGATGTTCTTTAAACATATCTTGACATCTAAATTCTTAAAAATTTTCCAAGTGTTGTAGTACCTTTCCCCATGGGACTTTGCTCTCCCCCTCAAGCCCAGACTCAATGGTCTTGGTGAAGTGTCCCTCTTTACAAATTTAATCTGCTATTATTCCTCCTAAGCCCAATTCCCAGTCATGAGTAACCTCATCATTTATTTGCGTGAATACCAGTTCTGAGCTAACTAATATGGCTCATGAATATGATTGATAGATAGAATATGATAGAATTGAGCTTAATAGGTCACCTACACATTTTTCTTCTCAGCAAGACCCACACAGGGCCATAAGAATGGTAAAGTGGTTTTAACCTTATTGTGAACAACCTGAGTGACAACTAGAGTGACCCACATCATTCAAACAAGATGATTTTGTCCAGAACGAATGATAAATGTCGCTGGACACCAGTACTGTCCTGAGCAAACAGCTTACGTGGTTATTATAGTTCTAACACACTCAACCACAAAGAACAGGGATTGAAAGCAATGAATGGTTCTAGGATCTTATCCCAGGTTGAGTCCCAACAATGTTGCATTATGCAAGTATGCGACCCTGATCTTGTTTCTTAACCACTGTGAGACTCAATTTCCTTAGCTATAAACTATGGATAATAACAACACCAAGCCTTAGTATTGCAACGTGAATTTTTAAAATTTAAGGACGTTTTATCATATTACATTTAACTGGTGTCCCTAACATTTTTCAGGATAGTAACGAGTAAATCTATGTGTTGTTACTTACCCTGGATATACACAGATGCATTGCATTGTCTTGTGCAAAGCAGTCCTTTACAATCCGTTACAAACCAATCCTTGCATTGCTCTGGAGGACAACTGTCTTTGTCCTGGTGTCATCTCCCAGATTCCCTAGAAAACAATCCCATCCCCCAATCTACAAAGCCTGTAACAAAAGTACAGTCATCCCTAAGATACTTCCAAATTTCATGAAAATCCATGTAGTCATTGTTGCATGATAGAGTCACAGACACACAGGCAAGAAACTATTTATTAATGAAATAACCTATTTAGAGTAGCTAATGCAATTCCTACATACAGTAAATGCTTGATAAGTGCTCATTTATCCAAGCACCACTTTGTTCAACAAACTTACAGAATGCACAAAGCTAAGAACTCTAGCTAAATATATCCATAGGATCTTATTGGCCCAAACTAAAATGACTAAGTTTATTTTGCATAATACACAAAAATCAATTGTAGTAGCATAAGATGTGGAGATCCAGTTTAGCAGTGATTCATGAGAAGAAAACTTAAGCATCCCTATGAACCAACGAGGGAGCCAGGGAGCATGGCTGCAAATAGATGTAAAGCAATCAATGGCTGTTGTCCTCTACATCTGGAGATCTCAATATGGCAGAAATGCTGGGCCATGAACCATCAAAGCATGTCACAAAAATTTTATTCACTGTGCACAATATGTTTTTACTACAATTGAAGGTACATACATGCAACTACAAAGAAATCTATGATATGGAAACATGCTGGTTGGGTCATCTGGCATGGTACAGACTCAGGTACAATCTGCTAAAGATGCAAAAGATAAACCATAATGTCATGGACAACTCAAGAAAAGATCACATGGAAATACAAAGAGCACTTTGCTTCCTGATTTTATAAGACAATATTTTCAGGGCAGGAAAAATTTCTTTTAAATATGAAAGGGAAAAAAGGGAATAAGTCCCCTACAAATCTTTCTATGTGCAAGACTCACATAGACTCGCATAGGGCTACAGAAGTGGATTTACTGTGTTAAAAAATTACCATAAACAACCTGAGTGACGGGTAACTCGAGTGATCATATTATTTATCATCCAGACAGGATGCCTTTGTCTGAGACAAATGATAAATGTCAATGAACAGCAAGACTGTCCTTTGGGGCATACAAGTCATGTAATAATAATAGATATAATTTAATCCCTTTGGATGGGTCATCATAACTTTTAGTCTTTGAAAATGTATGGATTAAAAATATCACCATTTGGCATACACCACAGTAGTAACTATTGCCGGTAAGAATTGTCAATGGATGCTAAAAGTAATGAGCAACAGGACAGGCAGCCTAGAGAGACAGAAAGTAGATTGTTGGTCAGTAGAGTCAGGAGGAGGGAGTAACAGAGAGTGAGTTTCTTTTGGGGGTGATGGAAATGTTCTGTAATTAGACAATGATGATGGTTATACAACATTGTAAATATAATAAAAACCATTGAACTGTACCTGTTAAAGAATGAATTTGATAGTATGTGGATTGTATCTCAATAAAAATGAACGGGCAAAGAGTGACAAAGAATGGGATATTTACATAGTCTTACAGTCATCTTGCCATAAGATTATTAATTGCAAAGGAAAGTTGTAACTATAGTGGAGAAAACTGCAGTACATCATCTTAACTAGGTATTCAAAGTTAATATCATCAGTAATGGAACAAACTGACACCATGTACCTCCTGATTTGAAGTGCTGGAAACACAAGATCACTTCTGTGGTGTTTCCCCAAAAATGTATCACCTAAATCTCAATAGGAGGAAACATCAGAAAATCATCAACATGTCCCAAGTGGAGGGGTGTTCTACAACTAGCTGATCAATATATTTCAAAAGCATAAAGGTCATTGTAATGAATTGACTTGTGGTCCCCAAAAGATATGTCCACCCAGTACCCCAGAATGTGACCTGACTTGAAACACGGTCTTTGCGGATGTCATTGAGGTGAGGATCTCAAGACAAGATTCTTCTGGGTAAGGGTGGGCTCTAAATACAATAATATTTGTCTTCATAAGAGACAAAAAGGAGAATACAAAGGGACACAGAAAAAAGAAACTCACAGAAAGACAGAGGAAGATGCTAGAGTTAAAGCCCCAAACCAAGGATTGCCGGCAGCCGCCAGAAGCTACAGAAAGGCGTAAAACAGGTTCTTGCTCAGAGCCTCCAAAGGGAACCAATCCTGATGCCACAGCTTTATACTTTTGGCCTTCAGAACTGAGAGAGAATAAATATCTATTGTTAAATCTGATAAATTAAATAAGATTGGTAGATTAGATAACAGTATTATATTAATGTTAATTGCATGATTTTTCATAATTTTATAAGGTCTTATAAAAATATAAATGTTTAAGAAGCTGGGTGAAGGGTATATGGTAGGTAATTCTTTGGATTATTTCTGCAAATATTTTCTAAGTTTGACATTATTTTAAAGTAAATACAGTTGTCCTTTGGTATCCCTGAGGAATTGGTCCCAGGACTTCCTACAGTTATCAAAATCCTTGCTACTCAAGTCCTTTATATAAAATGACATCGTATTTGCATATAAAGTATGCACATCCTTCTGTATACTTTAAATCATCTGTAGGTTACTTATAATGCTTAATACAATGCAAATGCTATGTAAACAGTTGTTCAACTGTGTTGTTTAGGGAATGACAAGAAAAAAATCTGTACATGTTCAGTACAGATGCAATTTTTAAAAATATTTTCAATCTGTGGTTAGATGAACTCACAGATGCAAAACCCACATATATGGAAGGCCAACTGTAATTTAAAAATTAAAAAAATTAAATTGTACAGCCAACCTTAAACGTAAGAAGCAGTAATATGATTGATTCCCAACCAAGTTGTAGACACATGGTATTTTTTTAAGCTTTTGTAAGATTCTGGATAATTATATTTTGTTGTGATGGTTAAAAGCTTAAGAATTTAGGACCATACAAGCCCCTACTTGCTTAGATATGTGTTCTTGAACAAGACATTACTTAATCTCTGTGTGCCTCAGTTTCCTCACATGAAAATTGAGAATAATCACAATATCTACCTCAAAGGATTGTTTTTAGGATAACTTAGATAATCTATATAAAGTACTTAGCACAGTGCATGAACAGATAAGAAATGTTTGTAAGTGTTAGCTATTTTTATTATATTGATTAGTGATATAACCAGCCCTATACTAGGCACAGAGAATTAAGGAGGAAAATGCAGCTCTCTGTTTTGACAAACACTCATGTACTGAGACAATCATAAAACCAAGTAGAAGTGATGAGTCATGGTAAACAAAGGACAGTAAGAGGGAAAAAACTAGGTAGCCTCTCATTTCTTTTCCAGAAGACTAAAGGGGACCTTACTCATGAAAAAAAAAAAAGAATGTTTGCGAAGTAGAGAAGCTCAGTGAAAAGTTGTTGAGCACGATTGTCGATTGGCTAATGATTGGAGACGACCTTGCAAACACAGTATCTGCAATTGCTAGGAGTTCTCATGCAAAAGCCAATGTACTCTCAGGTTTATATTATGGGAGTTTCTGTGGAAAGTGGGAGGTTGGAAAATATGACAGCTGAGGGTCTATAATGCGCATTCTTCTATCCTTTCCTTCTGCACAGCCTCTTCCCGTATCTTTTCACATCTTTCTTTCTCCACATGGATTGGAAGGACATTTTCCTCTCTTATGACTGAAAACTGATTAAATGTTTGTTGGGACCATCCACTGAAACCAAACAACATGGCCAAGATTAAAGCCCTATATCCCTTTTATCTTTTTGCCAACTTCATCTAGAGACCATCATTGTCTCTTTCAAGTGACTTTGGGCTCTGTGGGTGCTGAGTACATTACCCTATTCCCTGCCAGCTCTGCAGAGGGCCGGCGCTGTGCCTACTGCCAACTGTGCAGTTTGCCAGCAAAATCTCCAAGCTGGGAAAATGCACACACATCAAAGATCTGCTGCACTCTTTAGAAGCCACACATGGAACGGATGCACAATTGTAATTCAAGTCAAGACCACTCAGCCCTATTCAAAGTCTTTGTGAGTGGTGACTGGCACACTCCTGAGGTACATTTTGGGGTCTCTCCAAACGACAGAACCACCAAGAGGTACCCAAGGCTCTTTTGTGGCCTTCCCTTCATAGCAACCAAGAAGAGGGAACATATTTCACTTACCCCAAACCCAGAGGGGTTTCCTCTCATTCTAAGCTTCCCTTGGGGTTTCTTCTACAAGCAGCAGCAGGAGAATCCTCTCTGCTAGCATCTCCCCAAGGAGGGTGCATACAATTAACAGTTCTGAAAAAATAGGCCCTTCAAAGATCCTCAAAAAGATCAGAGATTGAATTGCTTCTTAGCAGAAGCTGAAATGGGATGCCAGGAGAATTTGTTCCCGCAAATGGTGCCTTCTCCTGAAAGCATGCCACCTGACTGAGAGGACTGGCTGAAAAGAAAATTAACCCCCAACTCCCCAGCTTGCTACTGCACTCCCACTAAGTAAAGGGTTGATAAATTAGAGAGGAAATCATTATAAATGCTGCTTGGCTGCTTTAAGGATCTGTTTACTTGTTTATTTATTTATTTTTTTTTTGAGACAGAGTCTTACTTTATTACCCAGGCTAGAGTGTGAGTGCCGTGGCGTCAGCCTAGCTCACAGCAACCTCAAACTCCTGGGCTCAAGCAATCCTGCTGCCTCAGCCTCCCAAGTAGCTGGGACTACAGGCATGTGCCACCATGCCCGGCTAATTTTTTTTTCTATATATATTAGTTGACCAATTAATTTCTTTCTATTTATAGTAGAGATGGGGTCTCACTCTTGCTCAGGCTGGTCTCGAACTCCTGAGCTCAAATGATCCACCCACCTCGGCCTCCCAGAGAGCTAGGATTACAGGCGTAAGCCACCACGCCCGGCCTACTTGTTTATTTTTTATCAAGTAACTGGCTGGCCTACAATTGATGGGGATCTTTCATTTGCCATTTTGGAGTGTGATTTCTCAATCAATACTCATCTTTCCCATATCCAAAAGGCAGAAACAACTTGAGGTGACAGTTGACTATTATGGGTTATTCATTTACAAGAAAAAATTGCTTCACTAATATCTGGGTGATCTGCCAGCATGACACTAGAACACCTGAGTTACAGAAGACATTTATTTTTCTCATGTTTTGTTTTGGGGGAGTATAGGTTGGCATTTGTCCACGTAAACCAGATCATCTTCCTTAATATCTAAGCAGAGAAACTGATAAAGTATAAAGATATCCATAAGCAATTAAGGGGAGAAGAAAACACACATGTAATAAATCAACAATAATTCATTGGATGCTTACTATATGCTAGGCATTATGCTAAGTGCTTTACAAACAGTGTCTCTTTTAAACCTACAGCAACCCTATAAAAAGGCATACTATTATTCCCAAATGACATACAAGGCAGCTGGGGTTCAGAAATATTGTTAAACAACATCCCCAAGGTGACACTGAGAATATGCTGGAAAATGCTTACTAGATTCATATAGTAACATGAGGAAGATAAAGAAAAGGTTATTAAATTGTCTTTGTCCTCTGGAACTCCCTTCCTCAGTGTTTTGTAGTTCTTTCACCTCCTTGGTAAATATATTCCTAGGTATTTTATTCTATTTTTTGCTATTATGAAAGGTAGTGACTCTGTGAGTTGGTTCTCTGCTTGACTGTTGTTGGTAATTAGGAATGCTACTGATCTGTGTACACTTATTTTGTAGCCTGAGACTTTGCTAAATTTATTCATCAATTCCAGGAGTCTCTTGGCAGAGTCTTTAGGATTTTCTAGATATAAGATCATATTTTAGCAAAGAGTCATAGTTTGACCTCTTTTTTCACCATTTGGATACCCTTGATTTTCTTCTCTTGCCTGATTGCTCTGGCTAGGATTTCCAGCACTATGTTGAACAGAAGTGGTGACAGTGGGTAACCTTGTCTGGTTCCAGTTCTAAGTAGGAATGCTTTCAAATTTTTCCCATTCAGTATGATGCTGGCTGTGGTATTATTGTATAGGGCTTTTATAATATTGAGGTATGTTCCATCTATGCCTATTTTAAAAACATATCATGCTCATAGATTGGCAAAATCAACATTGTTAAAATGTCTATGCTACTCAGAGTGATTTACAGATTCAATGCAATCCCTATTGCATTGAATGTCATTTTTTTGCAGATCTAGAAAAAGTAATTCTTTGCTTCATACAGAACCAGGAAAGAACCTGAATAGCCAAAGCATACAACCTTAACCAAAAAGAGCAAATTGAGAGTCATCACTCTACCAGACTTCAAGCTATAGTATAAGGTATAGTAACTAAAACAGCATAGTGCTGGCATAAGAACAGGGACATAGACCAATGGAACAGGACTGAGAACTCAAATATAAAACCATCCTCACATAGCCACCTTATCTTTAACAAAGCAGACAAAGCATACAGTGGGGAAAATCCCTATTCAATAAATGGTGCTAGGAAAATTGGATAGACACAGGTAGAAGACTGAAACAGGATCTACACCTCTTACCACTCAAAAATTAATTCATGATGAATAATAGACTTAAACCTAAGGCATGAAACTATACAAATTCTAGAAGAAGAGATTGGAAAAACTCTTATAGATATCAGCCCTAGGTAAAGAATTTATGAAGAAGACCCCAAAGGTAATCACGGCAACAACAAAAATAAATAAATGGGACCTTATTAAGTTAAAAAGCTTTTTCACTGCCAAGGAGACAACCAATAGAACAGATAGACAACCTACAGAATGGAAAAAAATATTTTCATGTTATACATCCAATAAAGGGATAATAACCAGTATCTATAAAAAACTCAAGTGAATCAGCAAGATAATATCAAAAAACCCCATTAAAAAGTGGGCAAAAGACATGAACCGAAGCTTTTCAAAAAAAGATATACAAATGGCCAATAAGTATATGAAAAAATGTTCAACATCTCTAATCATCAGGGAAATACAAATCAAAACCACAATGAGATATCACCTAACTCCAGTGAGAATGGCTTTTATCAAAAAGTCCCAGAACAACAGATGCTGGTGTAGATGTAGAAAGGAATACTTATACACTGTTGGTTGGACGGCAAACTAATACAACCTCTATGGAAAGTAGTATGGAGATACCTTAAAGAACTGAAAGTAGACTTACGATTTGATCCTGCAATCCCACAACCCAAAGGAAAAAAAGACATTTTATAAAAAAGACACCTGCATTTGAATGTTAACAGCAGCACAATTAGCACAATTCACAATCGCAAAGGTGTGGAAACAACCCAAGTGCCACTCAATACATGGGTAGATAAATAAAATGTAGTATATGTATACTATGGAGTATTACTTAGCCACAAAAAATGGTGAACTAATGCCTTTTGTAACAACCTGGATTAAACTGGAGACCATCCTTTTAAGTGAAGTATTACAAGAATGGAAAAACAAAAACCAAATGAACTCACTACTAAATTGGAACTAATCATACTCTGGTTTCTCTTCAGATCATATAAATCTTTCACCTTTTACTAAATTGAAATTAATCGATCAACACTTATGTGTACATATGGAAATAACATTCATTGGAAATCAAGCAGGTGGGATGGGAGAGGAGGAAATTGGTAAAAGCACACCTAATGGGTACAACACACACTATCTTGATGATGGGTACAGTTATAACTTTGACTCAAAGTCAAAGTTCTCCTAAAAAGAAGTGCTATGCAAATGCTTAACAAATATGTATTTTTATTTATTTGTATATATATCTCACACACATATAGATGCTATACATGTATCTACACATGCATACATATGTATACACATACATCCATGCACATACAAACAGCAACATGGTCATAGTAGCTATATCTAAGGAGGAACAATGTGATTTGGAGAAGAGGTAGACAGGGCAGTGAAGAGATATTTCAACATTTCTGTTGTTTAAACCACCAGTCTGTGGTATTTTCTTATGACAGCCCAAGTCAACTACAACACCTGTAAAACATAACTACTGCTATATAGACAGTATTAATAAATAGAAGGATATTTGCCACTCTGGGCTAAGATAACTCAATCTTATAAAGAAGTCGAATCTCCCTAAATTAATGTATGAAAGTAATATAATCATTATTAAAATTCCAAAAAGTATATTTAATTGATGAGTAGAAATGTTTTTGGAATGAAACAAACTAATTAAGGTCTCAAGGGTAAATAATGATACAAAGTAAACAAAAATAAATCCTGAAAAGATAAAGTAAGTAGGTTGTGGGATTAGCCTTGTTAGATAAAATGTTATAAAGTTAGAGTAATTTAATAAGATAATGAATGTAAATTGCTTAGCATAATGTCTGACACGAAAATGGAAAGAAAGATTAATGGAACTAAAATTGAATGAAAAAACAGCCACAAATACAGACGGAGATTTAATTTACAATAAAGTTTGTATTTTATATCAGTGAGGAAAGATAGATTATTCAATGAATGGATTTGGGACCCCTGGGAACTTTTCTAAAAATAAAATCAAATAAAATTGAATTTCTACATTATTTCATGCACCAAAAATAATCTCAAATGAGTAAATGATATAAAACCTTAAAAGCATTAGAAGAAAATATGGGGGTTTTAAAAACTACTTTCTAAGAAAGATTTTTATAAGCAAGATCTTTCTAATCTTGAAATATGGACTATGTTTTCAAGAAATAGATTTTAAATCTTACTACATATTCAAAATTTTCTTGTTTGCTTTTATTGTAGAAAGACAAATGTCTGACAAGATAAAAGTATATAAAGTTCATACTTAAAATATAACAACAATACTAATTTTCTGAGAAAAACATTTAATTTTTTAAAAAATTCTCCCAATTTATAAAAGTGACAAAAATCTTTAGCATATTGTTTTTAGGGAAGATAATATGACTTTTGAACATATATAAAGATATTCAACCATACTCATAATTTTAAACATATATATAGTGCATATATATAGTGGTTGGTGAGGATGGGAAGAAACAGGTTTTTCAAACACTATTATGTGTGAATGAAGATTGGTTCAAACTCTCTGGAGAGAAACTTGGCAATGTCTATGAAAATGTCAAATGCACAGAATGATAGTTCCAGCAATTCCACTGCTAAATGTCTATCATACAGACATATCCTTTGTTCCAAAACTTACGTACAAGGATGTTCATTGCAACATTGATTATAAACAACCCAAATACCCCCTAGTAATAAAATAGGTAAGCAAACAAACAAAAAACAATCTATATAAGGTTTATTTATTTAGTCTTTATAGACAGGACTTAAATAATGAAATAAATAAACCATATGAGATGCAGGGGTTGGGAAACTTTTGTTATGTGAGGCCAGATAGTAAATACTTTAGATTTTGTTTGAAACATACAGTCTCTGTCACAGCTATTCAACTCTGCTATTCAACTCTGCTGTTACATAAATAAATGGGTATGTCTGTGTTCCAATAAATTATGTTTATAAAAATGGGTGGCAGGCCAGATTTGGCCCTTGAGCTATAGTTCTCCTACTCCTGATTTAATGGACATTTTTATGGATAAAATAAATAAATCCATATTTATTTATGGATTGGATATATAGGTTATTTGTACTTTTTAAATAAGTTTTGCAGAGATAATTTAATTACATATATTATGTAGTCTTTATTACATAATGTGTTATATATACATATGCATATGATTAAATAAATAATGTTTATGGGATTATATTCCACAGCTGCAAAAAAGAATGAGGCAGCCTACATAATGAGTGAGATGTGCACCATCTGGGGGATGGTCATGCTGGAAACTCAGACTTGTGAGGGGAGGGGGGAAAAGGGTATTTATTGAAACCTTAAAATTTGTACCTTCATAATATGCTGAAATAAAAAGAAAAAAAAAAAGAAAAAAAGAACACTTACAAGATATACTAAACAGAAAATTCAAGTAAGAGACTCATGAGGATAGTATATTCCTATATGTATTTAACAGTGTGTAGGTTTTATGCAATGTTTGTAAATGATATAGAAGTTATCATTGCCTCTAGAGAGAGGATTGAGGGACTGGTTTTCTGGAGAAATAGAGAAAAATTCACTTACCTTTTATATTCCTTTGTATTTTTTTTACTATATCTATAGTATGCTTTAGCTATAAAAATGTATTTTTAAAAAGGAGAATTAATAAAATTTATGGACTGAGGAAACATGGGTTAGTAGACATAATATGGTTTGAAAGTTGAGCTGATGGTCAGTTAGTCTTCTGGCTGGAAAGGCCATGCCAGTTATTAAAATGTTAAATATCTCTGGAATAATTGATAATTAACCATTTCTCTGAACACCTTGAAGTGTCCTGTCAGCTTGGACATCCTAGCACCATCTCAGGGACCACCTCCTCCCCAGGATCCCTCTAATCCAGCAACTACAGGTTCTCAGCAATGCTTATAAATTCACTGAGCTTCTCTTCAGTCATCAGGGAAATGGAATCAGTACCACTTGGCTTACCTGGCCCTGGATTTGTTGGAGTATGAAAGGAGATAACATATCTAAAAGCACTCTGCAAAACAGAAAGCTCCTGGCCAACATAAGATAATTAACATCATTTTTTCTGCACTTACAGCCTGTCAACAAAGACAATGTGGCATATTTGTTCTACACACACAATCGTTTTCTACCATCCAGGCTCAAAACATCACCTTGCATTCATACCTCCTATTACAGCAAGAATAATAGCATCGTCTAGCATGTTGAATGTGTGTCAATTTTCTTTGCTATCCAGAATTCTTTGAGGAAAAAAATGTGGCTTATTTAATTTGCACGTATGCAGGACTCAGTATAATGGCTGATGCAGACTCAGTATGTATTTGATGAATTAATAAATAGGAAGGGAGTAAAGGAACAAACTAGGACTGATCTACAAAAAGAAATCTGATTATGTGTAGAGAGAAAGATTCACAACTCCACTTCTCAACTGTCTCCTGAGTAACTCAGTGACTTAGTTTATAAAGCAATCCAGGATAAGAACATGATCTATGATGTTGCTTGAATCTACTGACGGGAGTCTAATGCCACATATATATATTTTTTGGACAAATATTTATTGAGTGGCTATAGGAATTGTGCCAGGTACTTAGATACAATATGAGCAAGAGTCACTCCTGTCCTGGAACTTGTAGTATAATGGGCAACTCAGCCAGTAATGAAATGATCACATAAATGTGGACCTTTTTTTAATGGCGAGAAGTGGTTTGAAGGAAATGAACAAGGTTTTGTGATAACATATGACAAGACTCTTGTTGAGGGAGCCTGTCCAAGGAAACCATCAGGGTAGTCTTCTCTGGGGAACTGATGCATTAGCTGAGAGCCAAGGGAAGCAAGAGTTAACTAAATTAGAGAAGTAGGTTTGGTCTATATAGGAAGTACATGCAATGGCCCTGTGGAAAAAATAAACATGTAGCCTTTAAGGACAATGTGGGACAGCAAAGCTGTAGTATCTAGAAAGAGGATAAGAGTGATGGTAGGTTGATTTAGAAAGACTGCCAGCTGCCCACTAAATCCACATCCTCCTATTCTGAAGACACACGGCCAGACTACATTTCCCAGCTTCCCTTGCAGCTAAGCATGGTCATGTGATTCAATTCCAACCAATGGGATGCAAAGGAAGTCCATGGTCTCTTTCCCATTTAGCCTAGGAGACAAAGGGGAGGAGGAGACCCCAGGGGAAGGAGAAGCCAAAGAATGGAAAGAGCCCGGGTCTCCCAGGAAAACCACTAGCCAACCTGCAATATCTGTTTGGGCCGTAGTGGGAGTGAGTAACAAACGTCCAATATGGTTGAATCATTATATATTTTTTAATCTATTTGTCTCTCCAGCCTGGCCTACACAAACTATGAGAGAGAAAGATGTGAATCCGATCATGCAGGGTTTCATGGGCCACGTTCAAGATGTTGGTGTTTCTTTTAGGAAATAGGGAGCCATTAAAGGGTTTTAGGCAAGATAGCAAGACACAATCAAATATTTAACTTTGAAAAGATGGCTGTGGAGAGTTATAAATGCTCCAGTTTTCCATTTTACTTTGCTAGGCTACCCTCATACTATGTTAGAGAAGGAAATGGTAACATAATCATATACTTTAGAAATATGCTATGATAAGGAGGAAATGGCAGGAGGTTGAAAATAATGGAAGGAAAATCAGGAATATGAGCAGACAGGCGATGTTAACAGTATGAAAAGAAAAAAGGTCGGAGAACGAAAAACCATTAAAGCATTTTCTAAAACAAAATGTTGAAGCAACTACAGTCACCATGGGCAAAGAAGAAGACATAAAGCTCAATTATTGGGATTGTGGGATTTGGAGTCATGGTACAGCTCTGCCACTCACTAGCTTTATGACCTTGGGAGTATTACTTAGATTCTCTGGCCTTCAAGTTTCTCCATCTGTGAAATGGGGATAATAGAGTCTGTGCTGCAGAATTTCCATGAGGACACAACGAGGCAATGCAATCAATTGTGCAGTGCAGTTCGTGGCATGGAGTTAGTGCTCATCAGTGTCAGCTGTGATGACTATCCAGCGCCAGGCTGGGAGTGGGTGGGTCAAATGCCCTTGTAAATGGACAGTCGCTGAAAAATCATATGAGTTTCAAAGGTTGAAATTGAACAGATGATAAAATACTTCGGAAAGCCATCAAGAACATGCTAATCTGTGAAAAACAGACTATGACAGGGAAGTAGAAGAAAAGAAGTTCATCTCACTGAGAAATAAAAAGCCTTTAATTTAGAATCTGTCAGCCTCAGCAATATTGACATTTCAGCCAGATGATCTGTTGTTGGGGCTGGGGGCAGACTGCCTGTGGGTTATAGGACGTTGAACAGCATCTTGGTCTCTGTCCACCAAATGACAATAGCATTCCTCTCCTCAGTTGTGACAACAAAAAATGTCTCCAGACATTGAGAAATGTCTTCCTCTCTTTTGTTCATTCTCTCGGTGAGTATGTTTCACTGGGGATATGAAAGGAATTAGATGGACACAATTCTACCATCATGAAACTTGCTTTCAAGAGTTTTTCTTTTTCTCACTAGTCTGCTCTTGATCTTATGGGTATAGTGTCACTAAAACATCTAAAATAGGTGAGAGAGACAAATTACTTGAACAGAAAACTGTTATGTTTCAATGTTTCTTTTATCTCTTCATTGAAGAAAAAATTTTTTAAAAACGATTGCTGAATAAGGACTGAGACACACATATGTGACACCATTTGCATTCTGGTCTTGTGTACCTTTAACAGATCAGTTATTTATTTTTTCCTTTTTTTTTTCTCTTTGTAAACCTTTAGCAGCAGATCAGTTCTATTGCCCCCATTCTGAGAGGCCGACCTTAAAGTCTGAGAGATCTATGTCCAAGTTCCGGTGTCCAGTTACTTCTATGTGACCTTATGCATCTGTCTTTTCAACTCCTGAATTTGTTTTATATCCTGTGTAACCAATTACCACAAACTTAACCACTAAAAACAGCCATCCATTTATTATCTCACAATTCTGTGAGTCTGGAAGTAGCAGAAGTTTGGGTGGGCTTGTGGGCTCTCTACTCAGGGTCTCACCAAGCCGAAACCCTGGTGTTGGCCAGACTGCAGTCTTATCTGCAGACTCACTGGCTGTTGGCTGGGAGCTGCTCTCAGCTTCCAAATGGCACTTGCTGGTCCTCTCACGTGACTTCCTCCATCTTCAAAACAGGTTTACCCATAGTTCATTGAGTACTTCTAGAAGACTTTTGAATATCTCTGACTTCTAGTTCTTGGGTAACCAGTAAAACCTCTTAATTTTGAAGGGCTCACCTGTTTTGTGAAACCCATTATAATCTCCATATCTCGAGGTCAACTGACTCAGGACTTCACAAATCTGCAAAACCTTTTCACAGCAGTACGTAGATTAGTGTTTGGTTGAATAATATGGATATGGGAATCTTCGGGGAGCTGTCTTTAGAATGCTACCTTCCACAGCCCTTCTGGAAATTTGAGAGTGAGGCAGGAGAGAAGAGCCTGTCTTTCCCAGTTCTCTTTAATGTTCTTCTCCTTTACCCAAGGCTGGGCATTATTTCTCTTCAGGAGGGACCTGCCAGCCACATGAGGGTGGTGAGTGCTGTGCTAGGTAACAATGATTTAATCTTGCTATCCATTTGTGCTAGAACTATGCAAAGACTAACAATAAGAGTGTTGAACTCATAAATAAATTCATTTATGATAAAGTTTCATCATTTCTGTGAAATGATTTAATATTTACTTTGTTTGCTCTTATTGGAGTTTTAATTTTGTTGCAAGGATAGAAGGCTCCACGCTCTGCATCCAGTTGTAACATCCCGATCGTCGCGAGGTGCTGGATTATAGGCTTCACAAAAGTGAGGGGGCAGAAATATTTTAATTTTGTTTTTAATTATACAATAACAAAAGCTATTACGAACCAGGAAAGAATACCTTAAAATTAATTATCAGTCAGAATAAGTTCCTCAGAAAGGCCTTTCAAAGCTTAATCAAGATAAAATGAAAAGAACATAAAATTAAATTTTTAAAAAACAGTCTCCTAAAAGATGAAATAATTCAGAGAAGAACATGGAAAAAATACCTTATGATAGAACAAGGGCCCTAAATTAGATACCCCTCTCGAATCATTGTCAAGGACATATCCTGCTTGAATTATGATCAAAAACCCATATCAATCTCCCTCAATCAGAAAATGAGAAAGAAGGACTGAAGTTCTATTTCACCCTCCAGATATGACTCAATTCCCAATTTTATGACAACTTTTATCAAATACCAGATGAACAAATCAGTGCCAACTTATGAACAGAATACCAGCCTGAACCAGTTATTCGACTCCTGTCTTAGGGAGAGTCAGACGTTTGAAGCTTCTCTACCTTCCAGGAAACACCACCAATCTCCAGGACAGAATATAGGCATGGCTGTTGCACAAAGGATAGCCCTCGTGGTTTTTATAAATTAGCATGTGCCCCAAGATTATTCACTTCTCTTGAATCAAAAAGTAATCTCTTAAAATGAGGCTTCCCTCGAAGTTCACCAAATTACCCATGTAGCATCACATGATATGAAAAAAAAAAAAATCTGTATTATTTGTTTGTCAGGTCACCTTCCCAGTGTACGTCTTCTCTTCTTCTCATAATGGTATTCTACTTCCAGTGGAGAAAGCTTCCTCCCTTCTCCCAATCCATCTGGCTCAAGAGAAGGAACAATGAGCCAACCCATCCCTCGTCGCAGTGAAAAGAATACACGGTCCAGGCCAGCAAGAGCAGAACATTGGGTCTCCTGGTCTTGATGATTGGTCCAAAGATGGACATGTGAAATCAGGTGAGCCAATAAGACAGATATCATGAACCTTTGTTAAAACTATTGGTTGGCTAGGCACAGTGGCTCACGCCTGTAATCCTAGCACTCTTGGAGTCCAGAGTGGGAGGACCACTTGAGCTCGAGAGTTTGAGCCCAACCTAAGCAAGAGTGAGACCCCATCTCTACCAAAAATAGAAAAATGATCTGGGCATGGTGGCACATGCCTATCTATAGTCCCAGCTACTGAGGAGGCTGAGGCAGGAGGATCACTTGAGCCCAGGAGTTTGAGGTTGCTGTGAGCTAGGCTGACACCATGGCACTCTACCCAGGGCAACATAGTGAGACTCTGTCTCAAAAAAAGCCGTTGGTAAATGAAGGCTCTACCACTAGGTTGTCTGGCTGGTAGGAGGTAACCCCAGATCTTCTTGCCACTGAGAAGGAGACTTCCTGGCAATGAACCCAGTTCAAAGAAAATCAGAGCCAAGGGATAGAGAGAGAAAAAGTCTTGGCACCATTGTTTGAGCACCTGGATCCAGCTTTACCTAAGCCCTTTATACATGTATTTGTCCTTTACATGATCAAATAGATTTGCTTTTTACATTAAGCCAGTTTAAGCTGGTTTTTTTGCCATGAAACCAGAAGAGTTATGACTAACCACTTTGTCAAGAAAGACCATCGCCATTACTCCCAACATTTTTTTTTTCTTTTGCCTCATTTTCCTCCATACAAACTATGCAAATCTCCTCCCGTATGGCTTTCTTCAGTTGCTCCCATCAGTCTGAAATGCCTTTTGAGTTCTTTCTTCCTTTTCTGTTTCATGGCCCACGTTAAATTCCAACCCCAAGAAGCCATTTCACCATAACCTTGTTTGTTTTTTTCTTTCCTCCTTTAAGACTGGTTAATGACCTAACCTTGTTTTAAATGTCTACCACCCTACTCACTGTTGCACCAGCTTAGAACTACTCGTTGTCCACGTGCCATTTCATCTGTCCACAAGTTCTCTCTCCAGCTGCCTTCCGGGATCCTGGAATAAAATGCTTCTCTATCAACCTCCACTGTTTAACACGACATTCAGCTCACGCCTCCAGTACCTCTCACTTGAGCTGCCGATAAAACCTCCTGAATGAACTCTGCACAGCCACACTGCCCTCTGTTCATCAGTTCTCCCCCTCAGCTGACAGACACCCCTGTATTATTGGGTACCTTTTAAATGCTCTAAGGATCACATCCAAACCCCTGAAAATGACCTTCAAAGCCCTACAGGATCCAGTCTGCCCGGCTCTCTCCTGGCCTTTCCCACCCCTCTCCAGCCTTCTCTCTCTGTTCCAGTCACACTCGAGATCTCTAATCCCTCCCTCTGCCTGCCCCCCTCACAGGACAATGCATGATGACCACTCTTCCCTTAACGCTTGCCCCACCTTCCTTTTCCTAATTAACTCTCGCTTATTCTATAGACTCCGGCAGTCTTTATTCCCTTGGGGAAAATTTCGTTGAGCTCACTGATGAATTTACTTGTTCTCCTGACACCATGGCCATCCTTTCGCTGCATTTGTCAAATGTGGCATTATATACATTAATATAAATGTTCACATATGTGATTATTTTGTTAATGTGTCTCCCCTGCTTGACCATTAGCCCCATGAAGTTCAGAGACTGCTTTTTCTCACCATTATATCACCAGCACTTGGCACATGCGACATCCTTAACATGGAGTAGGCACTTAATAGACCCTGGTTGAGTAAATGAAAGAAAACACATAATTGGGGCACAGTAAATATTGTTGGATACTTGGAAGGATGGACAGAAGAAAAGATGATGGATAGAAGGAAGGATGGCTATAGGGAGGATGGATGGGTGAAATCACAGATGAACATATTTTTATCCTCCAACTGTCTTTTGCCTATAGTTGAAAAACAATAAAAAACAAGCTAAACTCGTAAGAAATGATCACAGACTTGTCTAGAAATATGAGCTCTTAGATGAGATGCACTAGTCACAGAGACCTAAACTGAGAGCAAGACAACCTACAAAGCAACAGAAGGCTTGAGAACCACAGGGAAGCTTAAAACAGTGGATTATTTTGTCCGGTGAGTGACAGGTACCAAACATGTCATTTCATTGCCTGGTGCCCCAGTTCTGTAACTGAGCCCCATGTTTGCTCTCCATCAAAATAGCAGCTAGACAAAGAGTATTTATATCATCACAGAGGCTTTTCTTGAAGTCTATTTCTGAGGCACAGGAGTAATATTTTATTAATATGCATTTTCTTTGTGTGAAAATGAGCGGAGTTTCAGAGATGTGAAGCATTAAAAAGCAACCACTTTATCATGCCTTGTCTTTATCCAGGTAAGTCAAACTATAGCAGAAATGAAAAAAACAATCTGTAAAGGTAAAACATATTTCATTCTGACAATAAAACCCATCACGTCACTAATGATGGGTTCCTGTGCATGTGTGGGAGCATGCACAGATGATGAAGATTTGGATATTTTCATGTAAGCTTTCAGTTGCCCAGACAAAATGCAATGTAAGAAGGATGAAAAAGAAGATGACTCAGCAGTTAAAGACCTGGTCTCTGGCAGACAATTTCTGAGAGCTTATATATACTGCTACAGCTTAGAATCTGTACCACAACCCCAGAAGTCAAGCATTACTTTCTCCACTTGAGAGTTAAGGAGACAGATCCTTAGAGAGATCCAGAGACCTGTTTAACCCTTTGCACTCACTTGCTTTTTTCTCGATTCCTTTATTCTACTTGGGATTTAATGTTTTAAATACCCCAGATTTTACAAAGTGCGGCAGTAGAAGAAAAAACTGGAGTTTCTTTTCATACAAACTTATTTATTTGGATTTTTTATATTTCAAATTATTGATACATTCAAAGAATAATTTTAGTCTCTATAATTTTTGCTAACCATGTTGAGTCACACCCAAGTGCAAAGGGTTAAAGGCACTTAATAAGCAAGTGAAAGAGAAGGGATTTGAACCTACATCTGTCTGACCAAGTAAACCTCCAAGCACTTTGCCCTACCACATTGAGGACAGTCCCTGAGAGACTCTCATTTGTCTCATCTGGGAGGCATCTAGAGTTTTATAAAGTTTCTGTAGAACTATTCCCCAGACTGAGGAAAACTACAAACTGCTCTCTCTCTGATGATGTTGACCCCAAACCAGGCTAAATCAACATATTCATCCCTCCTCCTCTAAACTGTGGAAAATCCCTTCCTCACACTGGGTAAAATTAAGTTCTCTAAGCATATTCTGTTCTACTGTTTGCTAGAACTATGCTAACCACTGGAGAGAGAGGCAGGTAGGACACATGTCCTGCCTTTGAGGGCCTCATAATTCTTAAGTTCCCGTTCCTAACCCAACAGAAATATTAACTTCAAGTTTATTGGGATATTTTGTTTTCCTTTGTGTAGGATTCATATGGAAGGATTTCTTGAAGCTGACAGTTAACAGGGCAGGCAGTGTCGAGAAGTCTTAGGGGCCATTCAGGAGATGGGAGCCCCAGCACAAAATGTTCAAGGAGCCACACAACTTTCCCCAACCAAGTGAAGGCATGTCCGCCCTTTCCACATAAGGTTATCCTGCCTTTCAAAGCTCACAGGCCCCCAGACCATACCATAAGCCACTGCAAAAACCCACAACCCTCCCCACCCTAAACTTACAATTACAGCAATTCCCACCTGTAGGGTACATCAGACTCAACCAGGCACAAGTCTTGAAAGTAAAGACTCCTGTGCCCATCCCCACAGGGTATGGTTCATTAGGTCTGGAGGGAAATCTTCAAACATGTATTTTTAGCAAATGTCACCAATGGACTACATTTGGAAATAAACTATATACTGATGGAAGCTGACCATTATATACCACGTTAACATTTTGGCTCATTAAAAAAAAAAAAAACTCTTTCATTCTGGTTTTCCTAGTTTTCATCTTTTACTTGCTCATTCATTCATTCATTGACTCATTTAATAGGTGTCTGTTTTAGGAGCTGTGTGGCTCCAAGGAAAGCTCTGCTCTCAAACAAGTTGGGCTGCACCACTTAAAATCACATGACTTGGGATGAGATAGTTACCTTCTAGAAGAGTGTTTGCTTCCTGGAAAGTGAGGTGATGATGCCAGCCTCAAGGGATGGTTTTTGAGTATTCAATGAAATAAAGTTTATAAAATACCTAGCACTCAGGAGATGTCTCATAAATTATAGTAGTTCATGGAGAGCTTGCCAGGTCCCAGATACTGTGTTTGGCATGGGGAAAACAGGAATAAATATGATATGGCTATTGTTTTAAAGGAGTCTCATAAGTCTATGGTGTGGATTCTTTGGTTATAATCCACATAAACCCACTCTGGCTCACTTAAGCAAGAGAAGAATTCTATAGGAAGGACAAGCTCAGAGCTGTACCAAAGGGAGAGCTAAACAACCAGGCCTCAAGCAGTATGGACACCAAGGACTCTCCAGGAATCTAGGACTGGGGACCCAGGGCCAGTCATTTCAGGGGGGGTGCCATTGTTGGGAGCTATGGTTATAATGAATCAAACTCAACTATTCCCCTAGTCCTTTCTTCCAGCTACAAATTACAGAAAGAGACTTATTGGCTGAGTTTGGATAACATGCATGTCGCATCTCAAGTGACAGCCCCACTAGGTCTGCATATGATGCCAGAGGGGGGTTCCACAAAAGACGATGGAGGCACTGTTCCCAGGAGAAGGAGATCTAGACACCAGCAGACAAAAACCACAAACATGCAGGGAAAGCACACTCTAGTTATTTGGGAGTGTTTTCCTCTGCCCAGTGAAACTTTTTTTCTTTCAGATATCTGCATGCAAAAAGAAAGTGTAATACTCACCTCACCAAAGAATGGGAAATCACCATATTAAAAGATGCTCAGCACCATATATCATTAGTAAATTACGGATCAAAACAGCAGTGAGATACCACTGCATATCTGTTAGAATAACTAAAATCCAAAACGCTGACAACAGCAAATGCTGGTAAGAACGTGCAGCAAAAAGCACTCTCACTCCTTGCAGATGGGAATACAAAATGGCACAGCCACTTTGGAAGATAGTTTGGCCATTTCTTACAAAACTATACTCTCACTATACGAGCCAGCAATTGTGCTCCTTGGTATTTACCTAAATGAGTTAAAAACGTGTCCACACAAAAATCTGTACACAAACTCTTATTGCAGCTTTATCTGTTAATTGCCAAAAACTTGGAAGCCACCAAGATGTTCTTCACTAGGTGAACAGATAAACAAACTGTGGTATATTCATGAAACAGAATATTACTGAGTGATAAAAATAAATGAGCTATCAAGTCACAAAAAGACGTGGAGGAAACTTAAATGCATATTGTTAAGTGAAAGAAACCAGTGTGAAAAGGCTCCATAGTGCATGATTTCAACATTAATACATTCTAGAAAAGGCAAAATTATACAGTAGCAAAAAGGGTCCTGATTTCCAAGAGGTTGGGAAGGGGGAGAATAGGATTACTAGGTGTAGCACAGGAGAATTTTTAGGGCAGTGAAGCTATTTTGTATAATACTGCAATAGTGGATCCATATCATTTGTGCATTTGTCAAAATGCATAGAACTGTACACACAGACTGAACCCTCATGGAGGCTATGAAATAATAATGTATCAACATTGTTTCACCAGTTGTAACAAATGTACCAGACCAATGCAAAATGCTAATAATGAAGGAAATCCTTGAGTTGGGTGGAAGGAGGGTATATGGGAGCCCTCTGTACTTTCTGCACTATTTTTTCTGTAAACCTAAAACTACTTTAAAAAATAAGTCTGCTCATGTCTTGGAATATGTATACCATGGAGTACTATTCAGCTCTAAGAAACAATGGCGATATAGCACATCTTGTATTTTCCTGGATAGAGCTGGAACCCATACTACTAAGTGAAGTATCCCAAGAATGGAAAAACCAGCACCACATGTACTCACCAGCAAATTGGTATTAACTGATCAGCACCTAAGTGGACACATAGGAATTACATTTATCGGGTATTGGGCAGGTGGGAGGGGGGAGAAGGGGACGGGTACATACATACATAATGAGTGAGATGTGTACCATCTGGGGGATGGTCACGCTTGAAGCTCAGACTTGATGGGGGAGGAGGGAAAGGGCATTATACGTAACCTTAAAATTTGTACCCCCATGATATGCTGGAAAAAAAATAAGTCTGTTAATTAAAAATAAATAACACTTGAAAATAGTCTGGTCCAACAGACTATATGCTACATATAAGAAAATGTGCATCCCTGTTAAGCTCTGTGGCCTAGAAAAGAGTGTAGCTCATAATAGGTAGTCAGTGACTAAATGAATGGCATGTTAATCAATAAACAAGTCACAGGGTCCATTTACTCATTTCACATCATTGATAGGATCATTCTCACAGCTATAGATCCTCAACCTATTAATAAGAAATATCCAAGAGCAACTTATAAAATTACACATTAGAGAAACAGAAACTCACCAAAACATGAAAAAAGTGAGCTCAAAACAAAGCATGTTGAGCAAATGCAAGGATGAGTTTTAAATATTTTAGAAAAAACATGAAATACATATCACCTAATTCTATTAAATTATAATTACATAGGTTGTATAGGGAATTCAAAATATGTATAGCTTATTTCCTGAAATTCCTTCCTTCTGTGGCATATTTTATAGCAATATATAAAAAATTGGATGATTAAATAAGGACATCATACAAACTTCATGGAACGAAGGGTTGTTTACTAACATACTATTAACTCGCAGAGACAAGCATCTTTCTTCTCCTTGAGCACTTGCTGTGCAGCATCACAGGGACCACAAAACTAACATAGACCAAGCCCTACCCACAAGAAGCACAAGCTGTAGTGGAGAAGGACTGGCAATACACAAGGGAATAAATAAATAAGCAAGCTGTGATAAGCTCTATCAAGGAAATAAATGAGGCCATGAGATATACATGATGGGGGAGCTTGATTTGAGAGCAGGTGGCATTGAAAGTTTGTCTGAGGAAGTGTACTCTGACTTGAACGTGTTCCCTCCAAAATTCACGTGTTGGAAAATTAATCCTAATGCAACAGTGTTGGGAGATGGGACCTATGGTAGGTATTTAGTTTAGGAGGGCTCCACTAGTATGAATGGAATAATGCCACTACGAAAGGGGCTTCCAAGGATGGACTCCTCTCTTCTGCTCTTTGGCCATGTGAAGACCCCAGGTTCATCCTCTCTTGCCCAGCTACCTTCCACCGTGTGAGGACACAGTGAGAAGACCACCAGATGCCTCGATCTTGGACTTCCCAGCCTCCAGAACTGTGGGAAATAAATTTCTGTTCTTTATAAATTATCGGCCTGTGGTAATCTGTTATAACAACACAGAATGGACTAAGACAAGGTGCTAAGAGAGATGAAAGAGAAAAGTCCAGCCAGGAAGAGCATTTTGTGCAGAGGGAACAAAAACTGCAAAGGCCATGGGGCTGAAAAGAGATGAGTGCATTTAAAGGGAAGAAAGACAGGCAGGACTGCAGGAGAGTAAATGAACAGAGGGAGAGTCAAGTTGGGAGGGGTGGTAAAAAATGAGAACATGAGAGAAGTTTGAGAAGCACTGGGGGGGGAGGCAGAGCCATAACTACTCAGGACTGGGGCCAGGTATATCATTCTGAGCACCATGGAAGGCAACTGAAAGAGAATAACATGACCCAAATTAAGACATAAAAAGATTTCTGTACGCAGAGCAGACTAGAGGGAACAAGATGGTGTTGAACAGAGAGAAAGAGATGAATTAGAAGGCTGTGGTTATTGATAAGGAGGACTCGGATTAGGAGAGAAGAAAGGCTTCAAGATAGAGTCTGGAAAATTCTGAAAGCAAAGCCTGTGGGTCTTGCTGATGGTTTGGTTGACAGAAATGAGGAAAAGTGTCTTAATTCACCACTTGGACAGAGAGAACTCTTTTTGAATAGATGCAGTTCACCTTGGAGTCTCTGTACCACAGGATCTTAGAAAATTACTGATGAGCAATCTTTACTTGTTATATAACATTCTCCACTCCTGAAAATTACTGTCCCCCTAATAGAGGGTATGAGAAAGGGAATCACATTTATTGAACACCTACTAGATGCCAAGCACTCTACTGGGCATGTTACATATATTTATTTGGAGGTGAGACCAAATAAAGGATCCTTGAAAACAGCTTCCAACTGGGCAACATTCAACAAGAAAATAACATTTTTATACCAAGTCAATCCATTCAAGTGTGGTCTATGTAATGGGCTACCATGGAGCCATTAAAAATAATGTGTGGACATTGATGCACATGGAAGCTGCAATGCATGGCTGAATGAAAAAAGCCATAATATGAAATTTTTATTATATGTTTAACACACACACATTTATATACACATATATGCACATGCATGTCTTCACTTTACATGTAGAAAAGGGTTGGAAAGTGGGTATGATAAAGGCATTAACAGTGCCTATCTTTAAAGAGGCTTATTATTTTTGTGTTTTTTCTTGACAATTCCTGAGTCTTATTTAATAAACATACTCTGTGTTATCATAAGGGGAAAAGCAAAAATGAAAAACACCAAGGGAGGAAAAATTAGTCAATTGAATCAAGCTGTTAGTCAATTTATGAAGGAAAGTTAAAACAGCCAAATCAATGGGCATCATTTAAAGATAATAATAACCTGTTTACTAATTTGACCAAATATTTTAAAGGTACTGCATTGACATTTCATTCTAATTTTGATTGGTTGTTTTTATATTTTAATAAGCATATATTTATTTATTTGTCTTGTCTGCCAAGCACTGTGTTAGAACCACATTTTACAAAAGAAAACCAGGCAGGCGTAACTCTCCTGAATTCACGCAATTGTGTGAATGTGTGTGGATATATTTATGTTTATGTATTTACGTAGCCCCCACCCATCGCAAATGGCAGGTCAAATCACTTGAAACACGTGGATGAAAAAATAAGAATTTTTTCTTCCCACATATTTAATATGCTTATATGCTTGTTAAAGTATCAGCAGAGGGTTTTTGAGATTTTCTTTTTTAAAGTTTCATACTTTCAATTGACACACAGTAATTGTACATATTATTGGGATACAATGTGATGTTTCGCCACATGTAAACAATGTGTAATGATCAAATTAGAGTAATTAGCATATCCATAGCCTCAAACACTTATCATTTCCTTGTGGTGAGAGCATTCAAAATCCTCTCTTCCAGCTGTTTTGAAATATACAATATATTAATATTATTAACTGCAATCATCCTATTTTGCAATGGAACACTAGAACTTATTCCTCTTCTCCAACTGTAATTTTGTACCTTTGACCAACCTCTCCCTAGCTCACCCCAGTCACCCACTTTCTAGCCTCTGGTAACCACTATTCTAACTCTCTACTTCTATGAGAACAGCTTTTTAATTTTTTTAAATTTCCAATTATTATGGGTACATAATAGTTGTATGTATTTACAGAGTACATGTGATGTTTTGATACAGGCATACAATGTGAATTAATCAAATCAGGGTAACTGGGATATCTATTATCTCAGGGATTTATCATTTCTTTGTGTTAGGCACATTACAATTTCATTCTTTCAGTTATTTTAAAGTCTACCCTAACTTACTGTTGATTATAGTCACTTTGTTGTGCTATCAAATACTGTTCGTTCTATCTAACTGTCTAACTACATTTTTGCACCCATTAGCCATTCCTACTTTATGCCCTGCTACCCGCCACCATTCCTGACCTCTGGTAACCGTCATTCTGTTCTGTCTAGATTCCACATGAGTGAGATCATGTGGGTCTTTCTGTGCCTGGTGTATTTTAGTTAATATAAAGCTCCAAGCTCATCCATGTTGCTGCAAATGACAGTATTTCGCCCTTTTTTCATGGCTGAATAGTATTCCACGGTGTAAATAAAACACTTTTTCTTTATCCATTCATCTGTTAATGGGTTCTTAGGATTCAGTATCTTGGCTACTGTGAACTGTTGCAATAAACATGGGAGTGCAGATATCTACTCACCACACTGATTTCATTCCCATTGCATATGTACCCAGTTGTGAGATTGCTGGGTCATATTTTAGTTCTATTTTTAATTTTTTCAGTAACCCCCATACTATTTTCCAAGATGACTACACTAATTTCCATTCCCACCAACCATGTCTAATAGTTTCCCTCTCTCTACATCCTCACCAGCATTTGTTATTTATTGTCTTTTTGTTATAGTAGCCATTCTACCTAGGGTGAGATGATATCGCATTGTGGCTTTGATTTGTATTTCCCCTATAATTAGCAATGTAGATCATTTTTCCCATACCTATTGGCCATTTGTATGTCTTTTTTTTTTTTTTGAGAAATGTCTATTAAGCCACTTTGCACATTTCTAAATTAGAGTTTTGGGTTTTTTGCTACTGAGTCATGTTCCTTATTTAGGCATACCTGGGAGACATTGCAAATTTGGGTCCAGACCACCACAATAAAGCAAATATTGCAAAATGAGTCACACAAATTTTTTGGTTTCCCATTGCATGGACTACAGTATAATGGAAAAGTATGTTTCTAGCATGTGAATCCTTTCCAGAAGGTTTTCAATTTACTTTTCCCAGATCCATCCAAGGAATCAGTATCTATGACAGATACAGCCTTATGAAATATATTTCTTAAATAAGACTTAAAAGTCAAAAGTGCTCCTCAATCTATGGGCTGCAGAATGGATGTTGTCTTAGTAGGCATAAAGACAACATTAATCTCCTTATACATCTCCATCAGAGCTCTTGGGTGACTATATGATTTGTCAATGAGCAGTAATATTTTGAAAATAATCTTTTTCTTGAACAGTAGGTCTCAACAATGGGCTCAAAATATTCAGTAAGCCATGCTGTAAACAGATTTGCTGTCATCCAGGCTTTGTTGTTCCACCTATAGAGCACAGGCAGAGTAGATTTAGCATAATTTTTAAGGACCTTAGAATTTTCAGAATGGTAAATAAACATTGGCTTCAACTTAAAGTCACCAACTACATTAGCCCCTAACAAGAGAGGCAGCCTGTCCTTTGAAGACAGGCATTGACTTCTCTAACTGTGAAAGTCCTTCTTCCACTCTAAGGCTATTTTGTCTACATTGAAAATGTGTTGTTTAGTGTAGCCACCTTCATCAAGGACTTTAGCTAGATCTTCTGGATAACTTGCTGCAGCTTCTCTGTCTGCACTTGCTGTCTCACCTTGCACTTCTATGCTATAGAGGTGGCTACTTTCCTGAAACCTCATGAGCTAACCTTTGCTGGCTTCAAACTTTTCTTCTGCAGCTTCCTGAGCTCTCTCAGTCTTCGCAGAACTGAAGAGAGTTAGGACTTTTCTCTGAATTAGGCTTTGGCCTAAGACATTGTTGTGACTGGTTTGATCTTTTATCTAGACTACTCAAATTTTCTTCATATCAGCAATAAGGCCGCCCGTTTTGCTTTCTTGACATTCATGTGCCCACTGGAGCAGCACTTTTAATTTCCTTCAAGAACTTTTCCTTTGTGTTGCAATCTGGTTAACTGTTTGGTGCAAGAGGCCTGGATTTGGGCCTGTCTCAGTTTTTGACATGCCTTCCTCATAAGCTTAACAATTTCTACCTTTTGATTTAAAGTTAGAGACGTGCAACTCTTCATTTAAACACTTAGAGGCCATTTTATAGGGTTATTATTAATAGTTGACCTAATTTCAATATCATTGTGCTTCAGGGAATAAAAAGACCCAAAGAGAGGGAGAGAGACAGGGGACTGGCCAGTCAGGGGAATAGACTGAAACACACAACATTTACCGTCTAAGTTTGCTATCTCACATGGATGTAGTTCGTGGCACCCCAAAACAAAATAATAACATCAAAATCACTGATCAAAGGTCACCATAACAGATATAATAATAACAAAAAAGTTTGAAATATCAGGAGAATTACCAAAATGTGACGCAGAGACACAGAGTGAGCACATGCTTTTGGAAAAATGGCGCTGATAGACTCAGCCAATGCAGGGTTGCCACAAACCTCCAATTTGTAAAAATTGTAATATCTGCAAAGCACAATAAAGCAAAATGCAATAAAATGAATATACCTATATAGAGGTTCTTTTATAATGTAAATAACTTTTATTTTTTCCTCAAATGTAAATGTATTTCATAAAAATTCAAATAATACCAAAAAACCATAACAAACAAAAATGATAACAAAGAAAGTTAAGCTGATTTGAAATCCCACCATCCCAAGACAACCCTTGTTAACTTTTTAGTGACATCTGTTAGCTGTTTTTCTACAGATAAGTTAATGACCAACAATCTCCATTCATCTAGGACTGAAAGGCTTTCTCTGAACTCAGGACTTTCAGCACAAAAACAGTGACTATCCCAGGCGAACCAGGATGTTGGTCACCCTAGATGTGGATGTGGATTTATATTATCATTCCAGTGTTGTCATAGGATGGAGTATTTAAGTGCATGGATTTGCCATCACTCATTTAAACAGTCTGGCACGAGGAGAGACTTAGGTTGTTTCTAACTTTAAGCCATTGTTTCTATTATAAACCATCTGTGATAAACATGCTTGCACACACATCTTTGCACACCTGACAATTACCTGTGTGTGATAAATTTCTAGTAATGAAGTTGCTGAGTCAAAGAGTAAATACATTTTACATTTTGCTATGTGCTGCCAAATTGTCCTATTTAAAAATTTTATTAATTCACACCTTTGAGCAGTCAAGCATGAGACTGACAGTTTCCCCATATCCTAGTCAGCTCTGAGTTTTGTCAATCTTTTTTTTTTAATTTTTTTCCTTTTATTTTATCATATTATGGGGGTACAAATATTGTTAGGGTTACATATATTGCCCCTGCCATTCCCCCCTCACCCCCCACCTTGCCAAAACATCAAGCGTGTCCAACCCCTAGGTGGTGTGCATTGCACCTATTTTGTAAGTATATATGCTTCTCTTCCTCCCCCCTCCCAACTGCCCACCACCTGATAAAAGTTTTTTTTTCCATTTTTTTGATTGTCAATCTTTTTATTTTTTTTAATTTTTTTTTTTTTTTGAGACAGAGTCTCACTTTGCTGCCCAGGCTAGAGTGAGTGCCGTGGCGTCAGCCTAGCTCACAGCAACCTCAGACTCCTGGGCTCAAGCGATCCTCCTGCCTCAGCCTCCTGAGTAGCTGGGACTACAGGCATGCGCCACTATGCCCGGCTAATTTTTTTTATATATATATATTAGTTGGCCAATTAGTTTCTTTCTATTTTTATAGTAGAGACGGGGTCTCGCTCAGGCTGGTTTTGAACTCCTGACCTTGAGCAATCTGCCCGCCTCGGCCTCCCAGAGTGCTAGGATTACAGGCGTGAGCCACCGCGCCCGGCCTGTCAATCTTTTTAAATCTTTTCTAATGTGATGGGCAATTCACTTCA